>BMAO01037643.1:0-38761 GCA_019973975.1 Trichonephila clavata | reverse complement strand
GGATTCCAGTTCTCTTTTGTAAGGAGAGTTATAAATAGTTGAGTTAAAAGATTTATGGAACTTATTTAACTGAAAAAATATATGATCTCTTGGATGAAGACGCTAAATGAGGTCTCAGATCACCCGAGACGGCATAAGGGTGCTGTCTTCAGCCTGGAAACTGAGCACGACTGTCTTGCGGGTCACCTACATAGATTAAAGGTGCTTTCCTATTTAAACTGTGTTTTGTGTAGGGAGAATTCCCTAACGAACGCTGAGATTCAGGAGATTAGCTCTGGTAACATGTACAATAGATACTGAAAAGCCAGAGAGCAGTTAAAAGCTCTGTAATCTGACTAACTTTCTGATTGTGCCCATGCTTCTGTTTTTTGATGCTTTGTTTATTTGCCCTAATTTGTTGCTACTCCTCGTGTTTTTGCGCAGAGTATTTTCACTCTTACAAGTGCTGCAACTAGAAATATAAAAAAGTGAACCTTTCATAATTACACCTCGTGGTCTTTCTTACTTATAAAATAAACAGTTATTTTTTTGTGTGGAGTTTAAATAGGCACTTGATTTTTAAGATTGTAAATGTGAACAGAGTTTTAGTATTATTTTAATCATAATTTGAAACAAACAAGGACATGATATCCGCATACATCTGAAAAAAACTAGTGTTAAAGAATTCTTCTAACTCGTTTTATTTGATTGGATTCTTTTACTCGTTTTATTTTATTAATTTATGTCGTACTTTGAGACAATACGAGGGCTATTGGTGACGATCTCAATAATTTTGAACCACAGTTAAGTGACGGCGACGACACCTGAAGGGGCCCATTCTTCTACAGAATCCCATGCTTAAAGAAGGAGTTGAGAAAAATCTTGGAATAAAAACACACAAAAAATATGTTATAAGGAGTTAATTATCAATAAAGACAAAGTGTTCAGATGGGATTATTTCTCCATTCAGTGTTCCTTTGTTGAAGGGATTTAATGTGCTTTGATCCTTCATTTTAATTACAAGTAAGTTTTTTCTTTACTTTATTGTTATACTTAGGACATTCCTTGTGCCTCAAGTTTTCGTTAAAAACCTCGATATGTCTAAATTAAAATTTTTATAGTACTATTAAAATACTTAAGTTAAAGCAAAAGTAATCACAATCGACTTTAAGTTTCGAAACACGTATTTTTTTTCATTCCTTTTCTTTCTAATATTGATTACCGTAAAATACGGCGTATAACGTTCACCTATACTTTCAAGCTGCAATTTTTAATTTTTGGGTATATTCGCCGTAAAACACGCACCACCTTTTTTTAAGAAGAAGTCTGAAATGTACTTGTGCAATGCTCTTATGCTTCGAAGTCATTTGTTCTGGGTATTATTCCAAGATTTAGTAAACTTCTAGAACTCTCTACAACCTTTTAAGTTTATAAGAAATGCCATTTCTTTAAAATAAGCAGTATTTCGATAGATGTAGAAGTCTATTTTTTTCTATGTGTGCTCATCTTCTTATTTGTTTGGCTCTCCTTTTTATACTCGGTGTATAACGCGTACCTTTAAAGTTTGATCGTATTTTTTTGCTGTAACTGTGCGCGTTATACGCCGCAAGTAAATACGGTGCTTTAAATCCGCTTTACGGTGCATATAAATTATGAAATCAATTAATAAAATAAAACATATCATTATTCGAATATTTTTTATTTTATACCAAATATGGCTTTCAGAAATTTACATAATTGCTACAAAGTGTATATTTATTAATTCAGATAATATTTAAAATATTTTTGCTTCAAGATTGTTTCTAGAATTGTTAAAAGTGTAAATATTCTTTCTTAAAATATAAATATATGATATTTATTATAAAAAATAAATATGCATGTGTGTGTGAGAGAGAGAGAGAGAGAGTGACGTAATGAGAAAAACCACAGGCAATCAATTAAAAACTTAATTTTCTAGTTTAATCCTTATTCAAGGAACGTTATGTCATGGTCTAGAAAAGAAGACAATAAGAAAAAATCTTAAAAATTATGCTTCATGAAGCAGAGAAATAAAAACTATTAATACGTAAACAATTAAAAATCATTGCCTACGTAAGAATATCATTTACTTAAAGTTGGGATTTAAATCCTAGTTCACTTAATTGTGTTTATTTAATATTTTATTTTACTTAATATTTTTAAGTTCCAGGAGGATATTTTTATTAAGTTTTATGTATTTATGAGCTAACAGTATTAAGTTGAATGTAAAATAGGGATTGCAATACCGGTATTTTAAGCCATTTGTACAATTTTGTAATACCGGTATTCCCAAGTTTAAATACCGTTTTTTTGGTATTAATTAGAAACTTTTAAAATTATCTCCACTATATGTTCTGGTATAGCCAACATAGCAAACTAGAATACGTTTTTGTTTTTATACCTCTCTAACGAGGGAAATTAATCAGACTGTGGATATAAAGTTGCATTGTACAATAAAAAGAAGTGATAAAATATGTGAATCATAAAAGGAGGCAAGTAAAAACTATCCTATTGCAGTTCAGAGCGGTACTGATTGGTAGACTGATACTCGTATCAGTGAAAACAGGGTTGTAGTTGTGAAGAAAGTGCGTAATATTTCGATATTTTTAAATTGGTGTATTTGTTATTCACATCGTATTTGCATATCATACTTTAGGCTCAAAATAATTTTTAGATTAATATATATATACTCAAAAATCATATTTTAGGCTCAAAATAATTTTTAGTTTCATATATATATATACTCATTCATATAGATATGTATCCATATTAATGAATAAGAATAACTTTAAAGGACGTAATAATCAGTTAATAATACTTATATTTGGTTTCATTATTTATATGATGAAAACAATGTGTTTGCACAATGTAAAAAAAGTTCAAGAGTTATTGAATGGAGGAATGGAGGAAAAACAAGTGGACTCCATCCACTGTTATAATCAGTTTTTGTGATATTTGAACTCTCTAATAAAGCTGGCAAATAAAACAAAGCAACACCTGTATTTCTTTCTTTTTCTCAAATTTCTACTAATGATATTAAAACCGGTATCCTGGAATTAAGATCTAAAAAATACCGAATGCCGGTATTGAACTTTTGGTTCGATATCGCAATCCCTAATGCAAACCAAATAATTAAGTTCATATGAAGAAATAGTTTTACGTAATTCGCAATTATGTTTTGAAAAACATCATTTCTCTGGAAGGAAAGAAAAATATATAGCTATAAAAATCCAAAATGCGTCTGTGTTTACAAACTTGATAACCAAATCAACAGATTCATATTAACGATGGCCTATACGTCATTTTATTTTGAGAACTTTAATGCATAAATTAAACATCAAAACGAACGTTGCTGTTAAGATAGCATCAAAATTCTAAAGGTTAGTTTGAAGTTTCCCTTCATTAAAGGAATTCTGTCTACTGTTACGGAATCAGGATACGTAATTACCAATTTTAATAGGCTGTAGCTGTCACTAGAACATTGAATCTAATTACGAATCTTCATATTAAAGGACTCTGTTTATGAATAGTGAGATTGAGTCACCTGAAGTATGAAAAGCAGTAGAAGAGAAGTGAATTCAATTAATAATACTGACCAAATTATTCATTTCAATTAATAGTATTAATACGTAGTGGAATTTGTAGCAATTACTTTTAAATCATTAAGGTATCCGACTACCCTAAAATTGTGAATTTTCCAAAAATCGACAATTTTTTTATGATTTTATTTTATAGGTAATTTTATTAGCTTTATAAAAATACCAAGTTTATTATTTTGCCGCTCACTAGAGCAAAAACTACAAGTGTTTTAGTAAAAGCAGATACAATTACTTTAAGCAAGATGTCATACTTTAAAATGCGTTTTACTCGAAATGCGCTTTTTTTTTAAATGCTCAAACAAGGCCAGCGATTGCTGAAAAAGTTTTGAAAATATTTAAGTGAAATTTTTTGTGTATGTTCTGTATAATAGTAGAATTGTTTTAACCTTCAGATTTATCAATCAATGTTTTATTCCAAATTTACAGTCCCTTATGTGAATATAATCACTAATTTTTTAAGCAATTTCATATAATAATTAAAATAAAGTGCTTTAGGTTTTGTAAAAATTAAAATATCTCTTATTCTGGAGGTTATTTTAAAAATGAATATCATAGTAACACATTAGAATTGAAAGTTTAAAAAAATTGTTTATAAACTTTTGGTACAAAATGGGTCCCGTTTATGTTATTTTTTGTAAATTTTTACCCGTTGTTTCCCATTTTAGTAATAATAATTTCTTTCTCTTTTCTTAATTTTTTAAAAAATTTTCTTAATATTTACTAAACAAATTTAAAACAACAAAAAGATCCCCATATCTCCATTTTTTTTTAAAGAAAGATTTGTCTCATGTAGGCGGATACCTTAACAGAATACAGAATGATTATCTGTTATTCTTCGTAGGGATTAATTTGGAGTGATGTATTCAAAATATTATTATTGTACAATTCATGTTAAATAGGTAAGGTAATGTTAGATATTCAACAAAAATAATCTTTTGTATTTTGAGTCGCCTACTTCATTTCACAGTTTTGAAGATACAGACTTGTATTTGAAATAGGAAAGTATTTGGCACCCTATGTACTACAGAAATGTAATTGAAACTCACTGATTTAAAATGCATACTTGTTTATCATTTGTCAACTACCTAACATATGTGGGAAGTGTACATCTTTTATTGATATTAACCCCTTAACTCTTATTGAAAGTTACGTAATTCGTTCCTCAGTGCCACCATGTTTCCCATAGACTCTTGTGTGCAGTGTAGCAGGGGAAAAAGAAGGGGAACATATAAGCTAATTTTTGTGAAATAAGTTAATCCTTCGCAAACACAGTCGGGTCATTTTATTGCTTTCCAAAGACTCCGGAATAGTTTTACTGACAGACAGCGCAAAGAAAAAGTTATGTTTTGGATAGACGTATATATTCAACTGGGGCACTTAACGCACTGGTTGAGAGAGACGGATATATACGCCGGTGGAACTTAAGGGGTTAAATGAAACCAAAAATATATTTTGTAACTATTTAATAATGTTAAATTTATTTTAAATGTATTTAAAAAGATTAACTATGCTTAGATCATTTTAATATTTTTTTTTATGAATTTTGCTTGCGGTTTCTTTTATTATAAAATTCAGCTTCAAATAAGTAATGATTATTATACAAAGATGCCACTTTTGATGATAAAGGAAACAATTTATTATAATAATTTATTGAATTCCTGATTAATGGATATTTTTGTTTTTACCAAGAATAGTATCAAAAATATTATGAAGTAATTTTTCATCTTTCCATTAATAGTATAATGTCGCTTAAAAAGCAGTCCCGAAAAGTTGAAATTTAGTAAGATAATTGTATCCTTTAGGTCCGAGATTGAAAGAAAAACAAATTTGCTAGAAAATAAATTACGGTGAATTGACGATATAAAATATGTGCATCAGAACTCAGAATAAGATGTATTATTATGATGAAATGTTATTAAAAAGAGAGAAATATTTCATTAAAAGGATAATTATTTGCTTCATGTATTTCTACAAACATAAGTAACTCTCCAAATAAATCTAAAAACATAATAGTAAAGAAAAGTCATGAACGAAAAAATTATCCTTCTCTTTTATGCCATGCCAGCTTAATAAAAATAAAATATGTTTCATAATCGAAAATTCCAGTTTCCTTTTCTTTTTTACTTTTGATGTGGTAAATATCAAAAATTCCTTCGTTCCTTCTTTTAAAGTTTCAAGGTTTAAAAGTCCTTATATTTTTGAATATAATAAAACCTACAAAAATAATCAATACTGATGCCAAATATATTTAGAAGTTCAGAAACAGAGAAGGAGAAAAAACACATTTAACTTTATTATACTCTTTCTACATAATTTTGCAAGCAGTTATGAGCACTTCTTTTATTTTATTATTTTTTATTATTCGTAAACAAGAAACATGTATGTAATTTGTCACTCTTCATTTGAGATAATACTTTTAAATTCCACGCACGGAATAAAAATTCTTCTTTGATTAAACGTTCCTTTATTTCTGAAACTGGTACAAGCTACATATCAAAAGTAACACAAAAAGGAGCGGTGATTTATTATTCTTTATTTGTCCACCACCCGTGCCTTGCTTCTTTACCATTTGACGCCGAGTCTCCCACTACCGACTGACGATGTCGTCAGTAGAGTGTTCATAGAGTCCAGTGCATTGGAGCAGGTGGTCACCATCCATTCTGGTATAGCCGCAGAGTGGACAGGCCTCGTCAGCAGCCAGGCCAAGCCAGTGGAGGTGTGCTCCCAAAAATTCATATCCGGTGGTTAGGCGAAAGCGGGCAACAGCATCGGCTATCTCCAGGTGTCTCGGGATTGGACCCACATTGGTCAGAGTTTCCCAAGGCTTTCTAAGGCTCTTTGTTTTTGGGTTACGGTAGTATATTTGTCGATTGAATGTAGAAATAATGCTCTTTGCCCTTCTGAGAGTCAATGGACTTTCGGTTGAGATGACACCCCCCCCCCAACTTGGCTTTTTGATCAGCCCTCTCATTGCCGGGTACACCAACATGACTTGGGACCTAATGATGATTTATGAAAAATAACTCATATATGCGCATTGCTCAAATTAACTGCAATGGAGTTCAGTTTGCAAGTTGATTCTAAACATTTTACGTGTCATAATAATGTTGCGGTAGTGTTTTTGTAATACATTTTTAACATCTTAACTGTCGTTGGCGTATATACCCGTCTGGCTATGCCAGTGCATTGTGTGCCACGGTCGTATACATACGTTTTTCCGATATATGATTATTTTCTTTGCACTGTTAACAATAAAACAATTCCGAAGATCTTGGAATGCAATAAAATGACCTTGACAGCGTGCTTGCGAAATATTTATTGATTTTATAGAAAAAGTTACTTATCTCTCCCCTCCTGCAATATATAGCATAAGCGCGCCTATGTAAAAAACAGCGGCACTGGGAAGCAAAGCGCGTAACTTTTAACCGGAAGTTAAGAGGTTGAGCCATATTTTGCTACAAGGGAAAATATAATTGGCTAAATAATTGGGTATCAATTTATCACGCTTAAGATATATTGAGCCATATTTTGCTACAAGGGAAAATATAATTGGCTGAATGATTGGGTATAAATTTATCACGCTTAAGATATATTGAAACAATTTATTTGAAGGAACTTAAATGTCAAATATTTTAAAGTTAAAAAAACACTTCTGAATATAAATAAGGAAACTGTAATATGACTTACATTAAGTTCTTTAGGACGCTTTCAGTACCAGATGAAAGACTTAATTATTGACTGTGTTTTAAAAATAAACGATCCTTTAAATATCTAATAATAGGAAAGTACATAATTAAATTGAATGTTACTTTTCCTTCGAATAAAGTTTAAGTTTCCATTTATCTTGTTAGTATAACTGTACTCATGTTAGTATGATAAACAGGTGCATTTCTCCTTTCACTTCGTTTCTTTAGATGTGAACTTTGTCGACAAATAATTCATAAAATTTTAATTCAAAATACAACAAAAAAAAAAGATTTAGCGGTTAATTTATTTTTAGTGGATTTAAAGAATATTGAGATGTTTGTTTATTGATTAACTTTTTATGCGTTCTTCCATATTTACTCAAAATTTTATTTTTTCTTTATTTTTTCTGGCAAATAATATAAACATTTAAATTTTAATATCCTTTGACAAAATATTGATCTACTAAGAGCTGAGTCTATAAAAAAGGATTTCTGTTAGTGAATATTTTTATTAATTAAATTTACAGTTTCAAATTCCTTCTGAAAATTAGTATTTGAGTCCAAAACACTCTCATGAATTCACTTACATTAAAAAATACCGTTTAAGGACTGAAACACAATTAGCATGTACCAGTAGTGATATTAATTTTTACGTGATTAAAAATAACGCATTTGGCACCCCAATGCCACCATGTTTCACATAGGCACGCGTATGCACTGTAGTGGGGGAGAAAAGAAAAGGCACATATAAGATAATTATTTTTATAATTCTTGAGATCCGCTCAAGAAAAATAACAAATATACCTTCCCAATTTTGCGTGATGAAACAAGCACCAAACTTTTAAATTTATAAGTCCTTTATTTGTACAAATATATTCATATTAATGATATTCACAAGTAATAAATTTGTTTGAAAACTAACAAAGCAAAAAATAAAAACCATTTTTTATTGAATCTTTCAAATCCTAAGCATCCTAAGCCTAATAAACTGAAAATAAATGAGAATTATCAATAACAATTATTGCTTTTTTAAATTAGTGTGAAAGTAACATATTCCTCTCAAAATATTTTGAATCGCCATCTGATTAAAAATATTTCGCTTTAAATTTTGAAATGTTCCAATATTTCTTTGGAACACTGTTATTTAAACAAAATTAGAAAACTATTAATACATTTTTCTCTTTTATTCTCATCTAATTCTAAATAAGTATTCTGCTCACACTAATGTTATTTTCATAATCCCAAGTCGCTAATGATATCTTCGATTTCTCTATGAGAAAAGTGTACCAAACTTTCTCAAGAGAGACAGGCTAGTTGATATTGGTGATATTTTTTTAAAAAAGTCATTTATTGACAGCCGATGATGTACATCGTTTCGGTTCATATTTATTTCATGCGTGCTCTAAGAAATCAAAATAGTATTAATTAGAAAAAAGCGTAATTTGAATGATTCAATTCAAACAAATAATTGAAAAAGCAATTTGCCGGTTTATCTTTTCTTAGAATGACATTTTTAATTTATTATGCCGAGCAATCTGCAAGATCAGTTACCTTATGCTAAAACCCAAACAATAATTTTCACGCAAATTTCTAGATGGTTTTTAATTAGTATTATGTAAATGGAATATAATATATTGTAAACTAAGTAAATAATTACAATATAATGTAACTAAAATAAATTATTTCTGAATATAAATATTGTGTTAAATACCTTTAAAAATGTTACAGTAAACCATCTGCAGAATTTGATGGTAATTTACTATGCAATATTTCATGTTTAATATTTGAAGAAACTGTAGCTTTTGGAGCAAATATTATTCAAAATCTAGAAAAATTACTAATAAATCTTCATTTAAACTATTTTCAGATTAATTTTTGCTCTATTTTCCTGCACTGAAGCTATTTGAATATCCATTTATTCATTTAAAATATTTGCACTTTAATATATTCTTAAACAAATTGAATTTGCATGCTAATTCACAAGGAGCAATTTGTTCTGCTCAAAATGTATAACTTAATAAACAAGATCACTTTTTAAAACTAATTTGATTGTATAAAAATTGTACCACTTTTCTACAATTTTGGGTTTATTTCCCGGAATTTGTAGCTTTTAAGATTAAGCGCAGTTTGTAAAATTTTATGCCTTGAAAATGAAACTTTTCATTACTTAATATTATTAAGAATAATACTGCTATAATATTATATTAATATTATATTATATTAATAATAAACATTTAGTTTTACTTAAAAAATATTGCATTTATTTTAATAGTTCAAATATATATCCAAGAGACTTTTGCAACTTTTAAAACTTTTCTGTCTAAAATATACATCATTTATAACAGTTTATGCTTAGATATTAATGTTAGAATCTCTTAACATACGAATACTTTGAATTAATCATTCTATAAATATAGTTCATATATATATATATATATATTGCATCTATTTTAATGTTGATAATTGTGTACATTTAAATGCTTACAATGTTCTATAGACGTATGCATTTTTTTAGGTATAATTATCCTGCTATTATTCAATTATGTGCGTAATTTTTTCATATATTTTTTCAAAAATACAATGGTGTCAAAATTCATCAATTTTTTTGTTGTAATTTCTTGTTTTTAAAACAAGGTCAGTATGATAGTAATGACAACCAAATGTTAAAAATATCAGTACTATAATGTAACATTTTTAAATAAACTAAATTTTTTCATAAACCTTTTCGAAATGCAACACATTTTTTAACTAAATTTAATGTTATACTTTATTTTTGTGGCAAACAATAATTTTATATAAACATTTTAATAATTATCTTAGTATTTTTCACAAAAAAAAAATGTTTAAAAAACTTCGGAGAAATAACTTTAGGACTATAATGTATATATGACTATATTGTATGCATTCGATACATTTTAAATACAGGAAAAATGAAGAAATTTTCCTACTTGTACAATAAAGTGATAATTTCAAACTGAAGAATTTTTATTTTATGGTTGTCTTAACTCAACGTTTCTCAAACTGTGGGGTGCGCCCATTAGGGGGGGCGTGATAACTCTACGAGGGGGTCGCGAGCATATTAAAAAGTCGAAAACAAAGTATTTTTTAAAATTATTAATTTACTTTCAGCAAACAAATACATTCTGGCATAATAAATATAAAATACACATCTGCACTGATATAATGCATTTATGAATGTATTAGTACTGCACACAAAATATTTTATAATTAATTTAACAATACTAAGTTAAGAACACGTTTAATAATTACCAGTGACCCCATGGGCTTGTCAAATATAAAATTGCGACAAAATTGAACACTTATCTCTCTTGATAATATGTACGGTTTATAATTAATCCCAAAACTGGTAAAATATTACGTGATTCGCTCCCCAATCTCACCGTTTTCCACGTAGGCGAGCGTATTTGATTTATTGGGGAGGATGAAAAGGAATAAAGAAGTAAAATCTGCTCTGAAATAAGCAAATCCTTCGCAAACACTGTCAATTTCCTTTTTTTTGCATTCCACAGCCTTCGGAATAATTTTATGGATAGCAATACACAGAGAAAATCGTACTTCAGAAAGACGTATATATACGTTCCGGGGCAATTAAAACACTGGCTGAGCGAGACGTTTATATACGCCGGCTGCATTTAAGAGGTTAAATTCGTACTGTAGGTTTAGCTTCAGAGTATAGTATTATTGAATTCAATACAGTGTTATTGTAAGGAGGGGAGGCGCGATGGAATTATGATTGAATATTGGGTCGTAATTATGGAAAAAATTAAGAAGTACTGTCTTAACTGAATATTAAGGGTCGCCATAACTTGGAGCATTTTTCCAGAAAGGTAAATTCTTTTACGTAAATCTCCTACAACGCACGGATTAGGAACTGTGGAAATTTACCTCTACTATATTATACCTTAATTCTGTAGTTCTCATTACATATTCATAAATACGTACTTGTATTTCTTTTGCTCATATGCTACATTCTTTACTAAATATAGTCAGTTTTTATTGCGATCACAAAGTGGTTTATGAAATATGAAAATTTCCCTAAGACTTGATGACTCAATTCTATAAAGCACATATACATATTCCCAAATATACGTATTTATAGTCCTTTTTCGCATGTACAACAATCTTTTAAATAAAGTCAGTTTTTCTTGCGATCAGTGTTAACATGGGCTTACGCTTTGGGAAGTATTACATTCACTGACTCAGAACACAATCAAAGAAAAACTTTTCTCATTTCTTCTGTCGAGTGTTTGCTTTTGATACGGGATTTCTCATTCCTGTGCAGAAAAGTAGAAGTAAACGTTTTCCATTATTTTATTTGCTTCAATATGGGAACAGCTGTGAACAAATATCTTATATTTTTAATATCGTGCTGAAAATAAATTATTTTGGGTAACTTTTACTGCTCAACTATGCAAATAAATGAAATAGAAACTGATTTAAAAATTGTAACTATAATAATGCAAATAAGAAAGGACTGCCTCCAAAAGAGAAAATTTGTATCCTTTCAAAGGATCTGGATCTACCGTAATAAGTGATAAAAATAAGTACACTTCTTAGCACATGTAACATTATGCTCTTTCTATGTTATTTTAATTTCAATTATTAAACTTTAATTTATAATATATTTGGTTTATATGGTATTAAATTTTACTTAAACTTGCTATGAACTTTTTTTTATGTGAATAGAGTAATAAAATAAAAATTACCAAAATACTGCAACGTAAATTGCTGTCTTTTTTTTCTTTTTTGAGATCCAAAAACCCTATTTTTCTGTTAAATTAGTGACTTCCCTTACACATTTTGCAGCAAAAATATATTTATTGTTTTAATCGTGAGGTCTATGAACTGAATCTTATACCAGAGGAAAAAGTACTGCAAACTTATGTGTTTGTAATTTCAGTGGTTTTTAACATTCATTTCAAAGTGTATCAAAATAGATAACTGAACAGGATTAAATATATCTGTGGAAAACCTGCCCATAAGTACAAGCAGTTTAACTGGTAAACTGTGGTGCTGCATTTTGAGAGCGCGCAAATATGCGTGTCAGGGAAATCGAGTGATGACGTGTATACACGTCAATCACAGAGTAAGTTGCGCTGTTGAAATATTGGATCAGAAAGATGGGTTTGTTTAATAAAATTGCTAATTCTATTACTAATACTAATTTTTTCGGTTAACACAAACAATATTACATAAATATTACTCGAAAAGCACAACCAACCGTAAGCTTTTATGGATATCTATGGATTTTAGTGACCGTCAAAATTCCCGAACTGAGAGATGTTAACTCACATATTGATTTACTTCCTTCTTTACTCATAAAATATTTTCTACCTGTTTTGACCTTAAGGAAGTTTTGGAGAGGATACTGTAGTGTTAATCACTGTCCTCTTACCAGAAAGCATCCTTGCTTTTCCCACCCCAATAAAATAACAGTTTTTAGGCACAATACGGCATTAGGTCATTACTATTATGTCAGCACCTGATTCTAACATCAAACAATTGACATTTACATCACACTGTATCTAGGTAACTTCGAGATAGCCTTTGAAACTTCGGGATCAATAGGATCAGAGCCTGATCGAAGTCAATCATCTGTCCTGTGGCATACTATACTTGAAAGAACCCTATAATAAATCAACATTCTGACTTTTGACTTTGTACCGTTTAGTCTAAAATCTAAAAAACATTATCATCGCATATAAATAAATTCGTTATGCGAACTTGTACATTGTTACAGCCATTGCATATGGGGACGCATGAGTTAATATTAAGTTTTTCATATGTTTTATTTATTTTTTTCTTCCGACAGAGCCTGGAAATATTCTAAACATCGTAAGATTTGAGAATATGTTTTGATTTCCTGAAAAATTACATTTAAAATAGCCAATTGTCGCTACTTTTTACGCATGACGAGAAAACTCGTCAATACACAAAAGCGTGCAACTTCACCTTGACGAGAGTACACTCGTATAAATCACAGTAAATGATTTAATACCTACTCACTGATTATTAATCTCGCACCCAGAAGCATCTCAAGGGTTATTGGTGGAATGCCCAAGGGAGCGATCTCCACCAGTGTTAGCTCGAGAGTGTGGCACGGTCGAGGAAAGAACCACCCCAGCACTCTCCCTTTAATTAATTCCATTTTTTTCTTATAAAGATCTACAGGCATAGATAGGGGCTATCGGCAATTGATTTCTCACCCTGAACCCCATTTAAGTTTCAAGGACGATATCAGAGCTAGCGCCCTATTTTTAAAATTGTCTCACTATGCCAATTTGGAGACTTAAAGATTCAAAAGATTGAAAATCCAAAGTCATAACTGTTTTTTAATATTTTATAGAGTCTAAAAAAAGTATGTTGATTTTACTTTTTAAATGCATATATAGTGACTGATATTGATATTGAAATTTGTTGTATTTCTCATGCTTACGATATATTTAAAGTAATGACAAAAACTAAAAATATTTGTATTTACTTTCATGTAAAGTTTGGAGAACTTTTACACAATTGTAATAAGTGTAAAAAATAAGGAAACAATGACACATGATACTTAAGAAATTTTTTTTACGTGAAAACGTAATAAAAACATTCACAATTGATTCAATCGATAAAATATTTACTAAGCAAATTTATATATCAGCAGCAAGTGACTCTTTAACATTATTTCATATTATGCTGCCTCGCGAATTACGCCTAAGAAATATAAATGGTTGTCCTTGGTTTTCTATAGGAAATGTCTCTGCTCTTGGCAAAAAAAACAAAAACAAATACGAAGGGTCTAAAGAAACGTTTATGGTTTTCGTGTCATTTCTTTTACAGCACTTTTCGCAAACGAAATCAAATCCAATGGGTGTATTACAGAAAATACTGAGAAATAGAATTTGATTTTTCGCGTGAAATCTCTGTTTTCGCTGTCCTTTTTTTCGCATTTTATTGCCCAGACTTCACAAATTGCACATATTTCCTCTTCACTATGCACTCTGTTTTAAATTTTCTTTTTTGTTAACAATAAGAGAATCCCAGGTTGTATATGAAGCTCAAATGATTGGTACATTTTCATTGTTCAGCAAAACACTTGTATATTTTGTTTTATAGGATGTATTTAAATAAAATATAATACGTCTATTTTCAGGCAAATTTAAATAGTTTTTATCACTCTCTATTTAAAAAAAGTTTTACAGTATGCTGTAGTAAATTGATTTATACAAAGGTTTAGTTAGTAAAAATGGCTGTCAAATTTGAATTAAACTGAAGAGGAGTGCCAAGAAGGAATTGAATAAGGGTCCATCCCTACCTTCCAGCCCTTTCTCGAAAAATCTACTTACGTCAAAGATCGTTATGTTATAGATTTTTCCAGTTATTTCCAGAAGCCTCTATATGGTCGCCAAGTTGACAAAATTCTTCACCAACATGGTCATTAAGTTGTTAAAAGCGGTCACTAAAAATGGTGTCAACATGACTGTATCTCCAATATTTCACCAAGTTTCCAATGAAGCGTCATTATAACGTAATGGGAGGCCTTGCGAATATTTCAATTTTCATCAAAAAATAATACATTTAAATTACAGTCTTACCATTGGATCAATGAGCATGAGCAATTGTATAATTTGTATAATGGGAGTTGGGCAGCCTTTAGTCTTAATAATTATTATTCGAGTGTCAAGCAGTAATAAAAATTTGCTTACTAAATTTTCAAAGAAGGACCGTTTTCTTTTTCCATGCGCAACAAATTTAATGTTAACGAAGGATGAAATAATTACTGTTTAATCTAATGGCATGCTTTATGTAAGTATTCGAAGCATTAAATAGTGAATTGGATTCATAGAAAATAAGAATATTTCATCTTCCGGTAGAGAGAGTAATCAATGACCTTAATAATAATGCTAAACAGAGCATGGTCACTCTGGTATTATGGCGATTGCTTATAGATTAATTTCTATTTCAGTTGTAATGTAAGTAAGTAATAAATAACAATTATGTTTCCTTATTAATGTAAATTCTTCAATAATGCATAAACGTAGGATATTTTAACAAATTTTTAATTGTTAAAAAATGGAAAATATAATATTAGTTTTTTTTTCAATATTTAATAAACAAATTGGACAGAATTGTGAGTCTATTTCCAGACAATATACTTGACTAACCATTAACAGCGTTGAAGATAAAATATAAATGATAACATATAGAATTAAACATAAGCAACACACATTTAGTTATATTATTCTAATATAACCGATACACACATTACTAAAACTGAATATTCCTTCCTTCATTATAGAAAATAAATAAAAACGATTTCAACAAAACATAATATAAATTCAAGAGTAAAATAATTTTTTAAGTGAAAAAAGATGTATTTTAGAAGCTTTTTCTGTACAACAAAAATAGTGCAATGTTTTCTTATTCATTATTTTTGGAAAGTTGAATAATATCAACATTAATCTTAACTAATAACAATGTTTAAATATTTAGTTTTATATTAATATATTGATCCTTTATTTTAAATGTTATATATTTCAATCAGAATAGAGTTTTCTTCACATAAATCCAATTCAAAACTGATAACGATATTTTTTATTAATATTGCATGTTAAATAAATATTGCTAAAAATATTATTTGGGACAAGGAAGTGGCTGTTTTGTGTGCTTATAAAACAAAACATCTAAAAAGGACTTTCATGTTAACAGAAATTAAACAAAAAACTTTAGAAATAACGTGCATTCCTTTTCTTTTAATGCCTTTTTAATTTCATAAAGAATATTTTGATTCCTTGCTTTAATTTTAATAGATGTAATGATGAAAGCTATCTCCAAAGACATCATTAAAGTTTTCTCCTAAACCTTAAGATATTTATTGCATTTAAATTTGATTTTTTCTACATTTTAGAGTCAGACACAAAAACCAATTATTTAAATATTTGAATACAGTCAAAGTAACTATTAACTGCTTGGCTACAAAAACTAATGAATGGTAAAAATTTTTCGCAAAAGTTATGTTCAAAACCTAACGAGTTAGATTTATTGCTTGAAGTAATTAATTTTGTACTCAAAAAAGTGATGAAAGCTATGTGAGACAGCCATGTATGTACATAAAATCGAAATTCAAATATGCATGTAATTACATTACTAGTTTATATACATGTAATTTCATTTAACTAGGCTAATTATTTTTACAGTTCGGATCATTAATGCACATAGTATCACCAAACAAACTGATTTTAGATGTGTCTGAGGTAAAGCTTTGATTCCTCTTGTGTTATATCTGGTCTCAAGGTTCAGCAGCGATTTTTTAAGCTCCATGATGTCAAAGAAACCAATAACTTCCATGCACAAATCGCAGCCTAATGAGCATTCTTCCGACTATTTTGTTAGTCATTTGCCGTTTCGTAACCAACAGTAACACTTTATGAAATTGTATGATTTTGCATGTTCTTTGTCAAAGATTTATTGATATTAGATGCCAGTCGTTTGTCGCTGTGATATTATGTGAATAATATTAACTAGGCAACTTTTAATTTTTCTTATTTCTTGGAATAAAGTTTCCAACTGGGATATGACACTCCTTTTAAGTCTAACATATTCTAAATTTTTCTACTCATTTCTTTGACTACTGCAACTGAAGTTATCCGACTACTTGCGCAACTTTTTTTTAAAAAGTGGAGATATGGGGATTTTTTTGTGGTTTTTAGATTTATTTAGTACAGTTTAAAGAAATTATGTCAAAATTAAGAGGAGAAAAAGAAATTATTAATACTAAAATGGAAAAATAGGTAAAAATTTACAAAAAAAAATAACATAAACGGGACCCATTTTGTACAAAAAGCTTATAAGCGAATTTTCAGTTTTTCAATTTTGGTGTGCTGCTTAGCTATTCATTTTTAAAATGACCTTCAGGATAAGAGATATTTTAATTTTTACAAAAACTAGAACACCTTATCTTAGTTATTATATGAAATTGCTTAAAAACAGTGATTATATTAACATAAGGGACTTTAAATTTTGTAATAAAACAGTGATTGAGAAATCTGAAAGTAGTTAAAATACTTTTATTAGTATACAGAACATACACGAAAAAATTAAGTTAGTTATTTACAAAACTTTTTGAGCAATCGCTGTCCCCATTTGAGCATTTTTTTAAAAACCCATTTCCAGTAAAACACATTTTAAAGTATGACATTTTGCTTAAAATAGTGGCATAGTCTTTGTTCTATTGAATGAAAAATAATAAACTTTGTATTTTTATAAAACTAATAAGATCGCCTATAAATTAAAATCATAAAAGAAATTCGTCAATTTTTGGCAAAATTCACAATTTTAGGGTAGTTGGATACCTTAATTGCGTGTATACTCTAAACCATAGGTTCTCAACGTGGGTGATAACGCCCCCTTGAGGGTGTTTGCGGCTTTCGGGGGGGCAGTAAAAGACCCAGAGAAAATTAGGGGACGTTGAGATGGCACGGAAGGGCTTGGGCAGATTAACCAGATATAGTCTAAAAAAGACTAAAAAAAACACGCTGATTATGCACTAACTAAAGTAAACTGTAATACTGTTTACCTTATGCTGATTGTATATATTTAAATCATTTCTATATCACATGTACGAAAATTCACATATTTCGGTAGTTCGAGTAGTGGATGGAAAACGAAAAAGGTTACATTACATTCAAACCTACATTAAATTGAATGATGTAGCACATTTGAATTTCTGTAGTTCACGTGTTGTCTTAGCCTGTGAGCAGTAGGAAACATGTTTCGTTCACTGCATTTCATTACGTATATTATCCAAGAAATATAATTAAATAGGTTAGCCAGGAATTAACGTGTGATTCTTTAAAGGCTGAAACTGTCAATTTATATTTATTTTGAAAGCAATAATTTATTATGAATTACTCCGTATCATCAAAACCCCTGCCTGTCTTTAGAACAGGTAAGATAAAACTTTCATTTCACTCTTTTAAATGAAGAAGGAATTCAATAAGTGGTTCAATTCCAGCAATATCCTATCTATGACTAAAATGTATAATATTATACATTTAAATATATATGTGGTAATAGCTATTTCAGATTCGCAAGTAAAAAAATTGAGGCTATAAAAATTAAATTAAAAAATATCTTCTATTAGTAATAGAATATTTTTTTAAAAATTTAACTCTTGTTTTCACCATGTATTATGTACACTCTTATTTCTCTAGAGTGGTATAGGGGACGGTATCGAAATATTTACTATAAAATTTCAAAAAAGGTTGGGAACCTATGCTCTAAACCAGGGGTTGGCAATCTTTTAGCTGTGGCGTGCCAAACCAACCTACCAACAGGATTCAGCGTGCCGTGCAATAAAAAATATTTAAAACAATTCGATTCCCACGATAAAACATGCAGATTTAAGAAATAGAGGTCAAGCTTTAGAGTGTTTCATATGTTAATCATGCATCATTCAAAAATATTTATTGACATAAAAATAAACAACATAAAATAAAATTATTCCTACAACATAAATACAAATTTTAAACTGTGTACATAAATATGTGTTTTTTAAGAATTTTTTTAAAATAAGAGTAAAAACTTAAAATATGACTACTCTACAATATAAATGAAAAACAAATTTGTAGATATATTATGCATTCTTAAAAATATTTATAAAATAAGAAATAAACAACAGAAATAATAAGTGTTCATGCAACAAAGTTAAATAAAAAATTCAAATTTTTAAAGCGAACCTTGTACCTGCAGAGCTCTAGTTAATGTCGCAATATCAAGGGTATAATTTGACTTTCAATTTTACTCAGGATTCGGAATAGTGGACTCAAAACATATTTCATATGAGAACAAACTACTTTCCTTTTTATTCATTGAGCCGTAATGAGCGATACTTCATTTTATAAATATTACTCAGCAATTTTTATTTGCGTTGAATATTTAATACTAATAATAAGTCACATTTAAACGCAGGATTTTTTTTGTACATAAATCATACAAACTACAAGCAAGCTGATTCAGCAGAATCGTTTTATGGCAGTGAACAGAAAGTGAACAAAATCTTCATATAAAAATGTGTAAGGTGTTGAAAGGAGAATCAGAACGATTTAACTTTATCTTATAATTTTGTAGAGTGGTGGCGTGCCACTGATAAATGCTTCACGTGCCACATCTGGCACGCGTGCCATAGGTTGCCGACCTCTGCTCTAAACTATATAATGAGTTTTAGTGCATCTTCGATTCACATTTACTCCATTAAATTAAAAATGAAAGAGGAAACTAAAAGATTTCTGATATCCTTATAACTTACATTTTGTATTTAGCTTTAAAAACATTGTTTTGTATACAACGAAATCTAATTTTTGATATGACCATTGTAGCTGAGGGGCCATGGTCGCGAATTCGGAATGGTCTTTTCTTTGACGAATAGTGAGTTCACGTTTTCATAGCCATTAAACACCCACCTTATAGAGGTGATGATGCGTCTTAAATCTGTTCAGGCTTTAAGCTCTTGCGTTATTATAATGCTGAAATTTACAGAGGAATGTATCAGCTTAGTTGTCACCTTCCTAACTTAACAGATTCACAAAATTACGAGGTCCATTACCACCATACCTCCTGTTGATTTAGAATCCCAAGTAGGTTAAAACAGTACCTAATTTTTATTGCAGTTTGTGTTGTTGCAGCTTGATTTACATTAGATATACAAAAACTTATTTTCATATTTTTTCAAAGCTGTTTTACTCTCTGAATGGTTTTTACTGTTTAACATATATATTAGAACTTCATTGCATTTGTATTTCTCTAAAAGGTGAAGATGTGCAAATATAAAAAAAGTAAATATCGTTTCATTACATTTTTAATACAAATTTTTATACAGCAATTTAATTAAATGAGACTGAAAGAACATCATGAAAATATTGCTTAAGATCGTACAAATCAGCAAAACAGAAGTACATGAACTCAAATAATATTCGAATAATCAATAAAGAAATCAGGTTACATATAATATATATATTTTATTGATTCTTCGAATTTAGTAAAACTTTGAATCTTATAAAAATGATAATACTCCAAAATTCTAATCTCGGAATTTTGATTTTTAAAGGGGATAGAAAATATTTTCTCATTGAATGAAATCTCACAAATACATGCTTTTAAACTATATTTATCATATAATATTTATTTTTAAATATAATTATTTATAGAACAAATAAGAATGGATAATTTATTTGACAACACCTCATGTATTATCTTTAAATTTCATGAATTGTTCCGAAGTTTTACAATCGCCACTTATTTTTGAGGATTCATATTAACTTCAGAAAAGATAAATGTTGTTTTAATAAATTCTACAGAACATATTAAATCTTTTAAAAACATTCAAAATTTATACGGAAAAAGACGTTATTTTTCATGTTTTGATGGTGAATAGTTTGTAAATGATAACATATATGTTAAATTTTATTGGTTATTATATATTTTAATTTAGTTTTATATATAGTGTGTATTAACCCACAAGTGAAGTATTATTTTCATAAACTTCTAAAGGTTCTATATTTAAAGGGGAACAAAGAGTGTATTAAAACATATTATATCTTTTTTCCTTTTAAGAGTAATATTATTTTCTCTTTGGAGCTCAGAAATATTTTCATTTATTCGTAACCAGTATTTTTACAAACTAAAATCTTATTTTGAATTGATTCTTTGAAAAAATCAATGCATATATAAATTTGAAATAAATTTCTGTGCCATGACATTTTAATACGGAGTTACATCTTCATGATAAAATTTAATAACAATTATGAGTGGAAAATTATATAAATCTATGTTGTTTATGAAAATAATTGAATTACATTTGTTGTGTTTTAGTTTTTAGCAATACATATAAATATTTCCATTATGCAGTTTTTATATAAAGAAACTCTTTATGTAGAAATGTCAATTATTATAAAATGTATATCACCAATAAATAATGTTTTTATAACTGAGAAATTAAATTTTTTACAAACAGCAAACATCTGTAATGCAAACAGCTATCAAATATCGAGACTTCAAATTTAATTAATGGAGAGTGATATATTTATTAAGTGCACATAGTTTCAATATATTAAAAATATTTTATCTAATGTATATGTCTATGGGTTATATATATATATAAATGTATACTCATTCCAAAATTCGCATTGTAAACGGTGAGCGGAGGGATGCGAAAAAATTCAAATCTGTATTTCTATGTAGTTATGGCACAGAAAAGTTGAAATTGATGCATATTTAAACAACAAAATAATATCTACCCTAGAGTATAAAGAGTGAATATTCGAAGAGATTGAGAGTTTAATTGTTTCTTAGCAATTGCCTGGAGTTTTGCTTTTCTTCATATCTTTAATGCGTCAGTTTCCCAAAAACTTCAACGAGACCTGGGATATTAGGGAAAAAATATTTCACTAATCAAAAAATTTCGTCTGATCACCACAGAGGGTTTTTTAAATAGGTTGACTGTGTAGATATCACAGTCAACCTTTATACACACATATAGGTACACAACATATATATACACATGTATAGGTGTAATGTGTATATATCATACTTAACCACTCTGTCTGAGAATAACATTTTTTCATTTACCCAAATGATCTGGATTGTCTCCAAATGGCTAGAATGGAATAAAATCTGTCCACTTCAAGCTGTAATTTATTCTCTTAAATATACTTTTTAACTATGTTGCCCAGGGTATAATTGCTTTTATAAGTACAGTATTTTCTACCTAAATAACTTGCATTTTGCAATGAATACCTGCCCACGTAGACATCTTCGGCAATGTGTTGGCTGATAACCTTGCCAAGGTGGTCCGAAATTCCTCAACTTTCCAATAGCTTTATCCTTATTTATGCTGATGCAATAGCCTGACGTAAGTTCACTCCCGTCAGTTAAGAAGCACTTCGTTTCAGAAATTAATTTTAAACGCGTAATTTCAACCATTATAGCCAGACTACGTATAAGACACTTTCAAGGGATGAAAATATACCCTGATGGCTAAAGAAGTTATAATACTTGTGTCCCCAATTTCCTGATATTCAACTTTCTGCTAATCGTATTTTAACTGTCCTTCTAAATTGGCTTAAATCCACAACATAGACATGAACTCCACGAACCCTCAACTGTTTTATTCGTGAAAGGTCTTTGACATTACAAGTTCCATTTTGAACAACTTCGGCGCCATTTGATTTATCTGCACTATTGGACAACAACAACACACACACAACAAAAGTTCTACTGTCTCTTTTATATCTGAAATATTAAATTTTAATAATATTTGCTTTCGCTGAATGTAAACACATGTTTGCTTAGTGACGGAAATCTTGCTAGCTTCTCACACACTCCCACATACTGTTAATGGTTGACTTGCAAATATGTGGACTCTTTTACTAAGATCAACATACATCCATCACACACTTACAGGTAAATACAAAAAAAAATGTCCATCAATCTTTTTTCGAACTTTGGCTTCTTCTTGTAAAATTTGTAAGAAAAGAAGAAAAAAATCCCATGATTGTGCAATATTTATGACAGAAAGTATCGATGTGCTGGAATATTCTATAATAGAAAACTATAAAAATTAACATCTTATATATTTTTTTAAAAAAATGTGCTCCTAAAACGTTAACAAATTAAAAACTAACATTTGTGTTGTTTACCATCTTGTTAACTGAAAATTCTCTTCATAATAGTATCAAATAGCATTCTGGTATGCATGGAGTGTATTTAATTGCAAATGTCTTGGATGGACAAATACTGAACACTCAAAGGACTTCTCGTATTTTTCTTGGACGATCACGAATCCATTTCACAAGCGAACTGAATAGAATAGATCAATATTAAACACTATAGAAATAGACCAATACAAACACAATACAATGCGGAACGCTATTCATTCGCTAACGACGATTGACACCTAGACATGGACACAACAGACAACTAATGCAACATGGATGCGTGAACGGTACTTGGGAGAAACTGAAACCATAGTAAAAGGTTCCACAAACAAGACTAATGCACTGTTGCCATTCGGACAATAATGGATAGTGGTTTGAAATTAATTATGCACATTGTTAATAAACCATTGGCGATGTTTATTTTTAAAACAATTTACCTATGTAATTATTGAGCAGCCTTAGATAACTGTGATGCAAATTTGTTTTCATAAAATGTAAACATGAAATTATTTTCTGCGATTATTAAGGTGTTTACGCAATCGGAAAATATTATTTTATATGAGAAAAAGTTCCGTACAAATCAACAACTTTTACCCTTTAGGATTAAAAATTATGGAAGAAAACTATAAAAAGAACTACTAATAAACAGGGTTTTTTTTATTTTTTGATAATTTAGGCTTATTTTATTTTAGGAACATTTAAGGTATCCAACTGGTATTGACAACTTTTTTTTTTTAAAAATGAGATATGCGGATTTTTTGTTGTTACTTTTAGATTTGTTTAGTACATTTTAAGAAAAATGTGCTAAAAATTACAAGAGAAAAAGAAATTATTATTACTAAAATGGGAAAAAATAGGTAAAAATTGACAAAAATTAGCATAAACGTGGTCCATTCTGTACCAATGGTTTATGAACAAATTTAAAATTTTTTCAATCTAATGTATTGTTATATTATTCATTTTTGAAATGACTTTCAGAATAAAAGATATTTTTTTTTACAAAAACTAGAGCACTTTATCTCAGTTATTGTATGAAATTGCTTAAAAAACAGTGATTATATTCACATAAGTGACTGTAAATTTAGTAATAAAGCAGTGATTGATAAATCTGAAGGTTAAAATGATTCTATTATTGTACAGAACAGACAGAAAAAAATTCAGTTAGGGTTATCAAAACTAGTTTAGCAATCGCTGACCCCGTTTGATCATTTTCAAAAAATCACATTTCGAGTAAAATGCGTTTTAAAGTATGACATCTTGGTTCAAGTAATGGCATCTGCTTTTACTAAAACACTTGTAATTTTTGTTCTAGTGAACGGAAAACGATAAACTTGGTATTTGTATAAAGATAATAAGATGGCCCATAAAATAAAATCATAAAAAAAAATTGCTAATTTTTGGCACAATTCACAATTTTATGGTAGTCGGATACCTTAATTTAGGCTCTTTGTGAAATTGGTAGTTATCAGACTTGAATATTTGTTGTTGTTTAAGTGTGTACTAATCTGAAATTCACCGTGCTATATCCGTACAAAAATCAATATTTAAGCTTCTTTGTTCCAATCTATCGTTTGTGTGTATATAAGATATTCAGAAAGTGTATTAAGATCTTCAGAAAAAAAAGACAACAATGTTTTTATAGATATTTTGTTTTTGTTATCATATTCTTATTTATATTGCACTCCTCATCAAAACAATATATTCACTATAGTTTTACAATTACATTACTATAGCTTTAATTTATGCCTACTGCTTAATATATATCATTCCACTTTGGTCATTTCGTAAAAATAATTTTTTAAACAAATATTTTTTTCTTTTTTGGAAAATAATTGATTGCAAGCAAATTTAACGAATGGAAAAATTGCATTTTATTTTGGCTGTAGATCTTAAATGTGCATTCGACTTCATTATCAATAAGTTACAAATTCGAAAGCTTCAATGCCCATATATTTACGAATAATACAACATTGTTGCTAAAATTCCATTTCTCGTTTATATCACATTAATTTCATGTAGATGGCTTTCCCAATCCTGTGTTCCACATTATAGTCTAAGATGAAGATAGATATGCAATTCTGCATTTTCAAAGATTGGAATCCCTCTTCCTATTCCTATTTTAAACCAATTTTATCAATATAACTCAGTAATAATTATCTTCTACATAATTTCATAGTTTACATTGTTCTATTTCGCTGGTTATAAACAGATTTGTTCCATGATGAAGTTTATTAATGAAATCGATTACTCTACTGGAAGGTACAGCTTAGTATTTTGATAATACTGAATCAAATATTCCCAAGTAATTTTGGAAAAGTTTTGTATTATCCTCGAAAGCTTAGATGAGAGACTTTGAAAATATAAAATACTATTAAAAGCGTTAAAATTATGAATTAAACTTTTTAAAGTTATGTATAGTGTAGTTGAAGTTCTTAGAAGCTATTTGATATATATATATATATATATGAAATAGACGTGGCCGTTGTATTCTTTATATGATTACTATTATTTACGATTGGTGCTTGCTTTGGCTGGAATTGACGAGACAGTCCGGTGATTATTCAAATATGTTTATTTCCACATCTTGGGCACATCTAAGCATGTTAAACATAAAGCATGAAATGGACAACACAGAACAAAGGAAACGAATGTACAGTGAGCTGCAGCCGGCTACATGTTATAGAAATTACAGAAGCGAAAAAAAAGAGAACGGTCTCCAGGAATCTCAGTTTTTATAGGCGGCTCAAATCACATGATCTGAGTGGGCAGCTAGATGTAGTTTAAAATATTCTCGTTAGGTGGTTGGCTAATTTATCATTAAAATGTGGGTCCTGAAGGGATGGACCAGATAATTAAAAGATACTTAAAATGATTATATTAGTGGGAATTATTACATATATATATAAACTTTATTTGCTATAAGATGGTAATACAATAGTTATATAATTGAGTAAAAATGGTACACACTTTTATTTTCATAGAATAGGAATTACTTACATAAAGTGCTTCTTTTTTATCAAACGAATCTCTTAAGTAATTGCATCTCAAACTTTTAATACTTCGATCCATTTTTCAGTCTCTTAATGTTTATTATCTCCCCTTTCTTACTACAAATATGTATTGAATACAACAATAATGTACTTGACTCTAAAGTTAATATGCGACTTTAATTATAAACTGCTCAAATTATCAAGATAAGTACTGTATTTTGCTTATAATTTTGTATCTAACAAGCTAATGGAAATCACTAGTAATTACTAAACTTGTATTTAAATTAGTATTGATAAATTAATTATCAAAAAATTTTTTTCGTACTGATACATTTGTAAGTATCTCATAACAGTACAAATATTATTTTATTTTTTATTATGTCATAATGCTTTGGGTTTTACTTCCTTTCAGTTAATTGATAATTATACTAAATCTTTTGTTTTCGATTTTTTGATATGCTCACGCCCGCCGCCCCCCAGGGGACGCAACCCACAGTGTGAGAAACGCTGGTTTAAGTGAACATGGAATTTAAATTTTAAAACTATATTCCCCCCCCTAGAAAAATGAGGTTATTTCAACTTTATATCTAAAAATATAAGAAGCGCTTCAGGAAATATGTAGTTAAAACATTTAAAAAAAAGAAAATAAATTGAAATTACGACTATTTATTTTGTAACATTTTTTTTTACTTGTTTGTTTTGAATAATGCTTAAATATTGCGAAAGTTCTGCATTGATTCATATGCGATGCTTTAGAATTAATCCAATTTCTTCGAATTAGTTTTTGGATTGATAAGATTATAATTTTGTATGAATTTGATACCAATTCTAAGCAACAATGTAGATTTCATTACTTTCTTTTTTAGTTATAAGGCCTTTTTATCATGAAGTACCAATAAAATAAATGCAAAGACATTAATATAAAGAAAAATAAAGATGCAATTTTTATACCTCGTCTAATCACTAAAGTATAGATCCATTTGGAATGTAATTATGCGTCTACTTTCGTGTTATGATTCTTATGAATATAATTAATTCATTACATGCGAATAATTACAAAGATAAGCAATTGTTTGTTACATAATAATCAGGTTATCGTATGGTTCTCGCGAAATTGCTTAAGCATATTTAAATAGCTGTATTAAATAGACTTTAAATGTAAACGTAGGAAAGTTAATTGAATAAAAAATTTGTATTTAGATAAAAAAAAAAGTAATTCACTTAATACCGATGAAAAGACGATTATTTATTTTATGCGTTTGATAGCATAAAATTTCTTTATAAAAAAAAAGGGCGAAAATAAATTCACTTAATTACTTCATTGGTTTAAACTAGTCAGAAAGTATTTACAACCAATTGATGGAGTTTTTTATTAATTAAATTAATTTAACTCTTCATTAAATGCTCATATTATTACTTTATAAATATAATTTATTTTATATAAAATCGTTATTATTTTTTTATCAAAAAATAAAAATATTATTATTAATTAAAAATGTTTTTCAAATTATATATTAAAAGAGTACACACTTAAATTGTTGTTTAAGATGTATTTTCCCCTTTACATTAAATAATATTAATAGATCATTGTTTTCCAAATGCTGTTTTATTTTATAACTAAAGAGAAATAATGTAACTAAAATCATTTTATGCAAAAAACTTTTCATCTTTTTGGAAGTAATAGAAGGAAAATAACGAAACAAAAATTTCTTATTTTCTAAGATATGGAAGTATATTTTAAATAAAATTACAAAGTTATAAGTATTACATTAAGTGATAAAATTTGAAAATAAGTCCAAAATATTATTGTTGGATTAACAATTTCCTTTTGTATCATTTCATATTTTCAAACAAAGGACTTTTTAAAAAAGTTTCAGAGAAACTTAAAAGCAGAAACCTGGTTAATGAACATTTTTCTTGCGTTATATATTAACAATATTATTTAAAATTACGACAAACAAAACCTATTTATGCTACAATGATTAAATATAATCCAATATAAAATCTAATGTACTTTATATATATATATATATATATATATATACTGCTGTTTGTAAAAAAATGCAGCACAATGAAAGAATCATCAGAATTAAATGAAATTTAATGCACAAATGGCTTGTATTAGTACAAATAAATGACGAAATTTTCAAAGTAAAAAAAACAATATTAAGTGTCCAAAATCAGTATTGGGTGTAGCCATCACGCGATGCAATGAGTGCTGCTATACAACGTGGCATGGAGTCAAACAGATTTTAAATGTCTGCTTGTGGAAGAGAATTCCATATTGCTTGTACGCGCAGCAAAAGTTCATCTTTTCAAGCTGTAGGACACAGACCACAAGCAAGACGCTGACCAACCAAATCCCACACGGGCTCAATAGGTGAGATTTCCGGCAAATAAGCAGGCCAAGGAGGAAGTTGCATGCGCTGGGCTGACCAGAAGTCTCGAACAGTCTTTCCAACATTTGGGAGTGCGTTATCCTGCTGAAAGATAGCTCCAGGGATGCATTGAAGGACGGAAACGATTTCGGGCTGTAGCACTTCACTAAAGTACCTGTTGCTATTGAAATTACCCTCAATTCGTAGTAAATTGGATCGTCCGCGATAACGTTCGATAACGCACTCTGGAAGGCAGCGTTTACCGGCATAGCGTCTAACCCGAATGCGGCCATCATGATCCCACAAATTGAAAAGTGATTCATCTGAACAGACAACTTGCTGACAATCAGCTTGCCAGGCTCTGTGCTCTTGAGCCCATTGCAGACGCAGCCATCGATGGTTTTCCGTGAGGAAGATCCCGTATAAAGGCACTCTTGGACGCGATCCACGGTGCAGCAGAAGTCTACTAGCCAACATTAGTACACCTGTAGCAGTAAACCAACGTGTTGCCAACTGTCTGGAGGAAGCTGTACGTGAAATAATTTTTTTTCCTTCTATTCCTGTCCTAATTTATATTTGACGAACTATTAAATAAACGGAAACTTTCTTCTAGCAAATATTGTTGCAAAAATTATGATGAAACCAGTATATATGTATCTTTTAGTAATTCTGAATAATATCAGTGCTATTTCTCATTCATTCTGAGACAAAAGAGCCACGCAAAAAGGACTATTTGAATGGAATAAATTAAAAATTAATCTGTCATACAAAAGGACTCTGTTTTCAGGGTGTAGCTTTCAAAAGCAAATTGATTAACATAAACCTGGAACAAACATCTGGTCTTGTCCAAACCCCGTTAATTGACAAAGATTCGATTCTTAAATTTTGCAGTTGCTGTTGCAAATCTAATTGCCAGACTACTTTTAACTGCCGAATTCGAAAGTCAATATGGCCGTGGTGGCCAAGTGGTCTAGGTATCGGATCATGGCTAGCATGTCATGAGTTCGATCCCAGTACAACTAAAGATTCGCCGTGTAGGCTTGCGATGCACGTTAAATCTGTCGAGAGCTCAAGCATCCTCCCGTTGGTGTGGTAGTTAGGAGAAGGTGGTGCCAGCTCAGTTGTCATCCGCGTCACTTGACCATGGTTCAAAATTACGCGGACCGTCACCAAAAGCCCTCGTGTTGCTAATCAGTGCAACGTTAATATTCACTCACTCACTCACTCGAAAGTCAATATATAGTGTGGATAAGAGAGCTCCCCTTTATTAATAACCAATATATACTGTATTAAGATGATATTTGACTAAGAAAGTGTATCATTAATTCTCCGTTAGGCGCGTGAACCTCTCAGATGCATAGCAAAAATAGTTTCGGTGCTGCGGTCACACGATGGGTTGGAACGCGCCCTTCCTTCTATCTGCGTTTATCACTCACTCTAGGAATCAGTGTTAAGATCCAAGGCGATTTCTTCATATTTCAGACGGTAGAGGCAATTGAATCTCATAAATGCTGCGCGCCTAACAACGCCAGTTTTTATGACGATACCATTTAGTTAATTTTAATTTTTTTTTCTTGAAAAATAGTGTAGTTTTCAGTTATGTATGAAAATAATTCGAAAAACAAGTATTTTGTAACTTCTGTATTTTTTTTTTGCTGGGCGCTGAGATGCATCTGAGAGATGCCACGATATTGGGTTTTATTCAATCCTCAACGTAGCTGGAATAAACTTCCAAAATATCTGTATGGGAATCAAAATCATTCAGATATTTGCTTACATATCTAGGAAAACTAGATCACGAACTTTTTAAAGCGCACCTGCGAAGACGGCCTAAGTGTAACATTCATATGCCTCTTGCATTTTGACTCAAGATTGAAGGAATATCTGATATATACAACGCCCCATTCAAGTAAAAAAAAAAAAAAAGATAAACATCACCAGAAACTTGGAAGAGATGGTACTATTCCCTCTTACCAGGACATCAAGAAAATATTGTTAAAATTTTGTTATGTATTATACAAAAAATTCATGTGCCTTGAACATTCTAAAGTGATTTGTGAAGACAGCAACAAGGCACATTAAAATGTAAGCAGTGTATCCCCGGATTAACTAATCATTAACTTTTTTATGTTTTTTTCAATTCATATATATATACTGGTGTGCAAAAATTAAGGCCGAGACGGTTTTTTCAAAATAACTTTATACAAAAGCTTTCCAAATCAACACATTTAATACCGTAAGATCCCCAATACGCAAGGACATGAGTAATGTAAGCAACACTTAATAAAAGAGAAATCAGAGGATAAAAAGAAGCTTTATTGAAAAAGTAGCATGGAGCGCAATGCGACTGAAGGCTGAAACATCCCTGTGATGGGTGTCCAGCAAGAAATATCTGGTCTTTAGTAGGGGATATGATCTCCCCTGACTGCTAGGCAGGTTTCACAGCGTCTGCCCATGCTGAGAATGAGGGTGTCAATGAGTTGTTGAAGCATTGCTGCCCATTCGTCTTGCAGCGCCAATCGAAGCTCCGGAATCGTTACTGGTGGTAAGGTACGAGCTGCCAAGCGTCTGCCTAGAAAATCCCATACATGCTCGATGTGCTTGAGATCCGGAGATCGTGCCGGCTAATCCATACGTTCAATATCCTCACTCTCTAAGAGCTGTTCGGCAGCTACTGTGCGATGACATGGTGCATTGTCGTCCATGAAAAGGAACTGCGGACCCATAGCGCCTCTAAAGAGACGCACATATGGAAGAAGAATCTAGTTACAATAACGGGTACCGTTGACTGAACCTGCGTCGAAGATGTGAAGCTCCGTACGACTACCAAGCATGATGCCTCCCCAAACGAGAACACCGCCACCTCCATACCTGTCCCTTTCAATGATGTTCGAGGGATGATTGCGGCTTCCCCGCTCTCTCCAGATGAGTATGCGATGAGAATCGCTACTCAGACTGAATCTGCTCTCATCTGTAAAGAGTACTCGTCCCCATTCATTGTCTCTCCAATTCCGGTATTCCCGGCACCACAGAGAACGCCTTCTCCGATGGGCAGGCGTTAGAGGTACACACCGTACAGGGCGTCGTGCAAACAGACCACCACCGTGCAGTCTTCTGGCCACGGTAAAACGCGATATCGTCGTCCAGTCGCCTGTGTCGTGTGTCTAACGATTTCTCCCGCTGTCTGCCGCCTGTTTCTTCTGGCCTGTAAGGCAATATACCGGTCATCTGCGGGCGTGGTTCCTCGTGGACGACCACTACTGAACCCCCGGATAGCTGTTCCTGTAGTTTGAAATTGTCTCCAAAGTCGTGAAACGATGCTGTGAGCAATTCCGAACTATGCAGCCACACTTGTCACACTGTGACCTTCCTCAACTTCCCAATGATTCGACCTCGGGTAAAAGCATCCAGATGTCGTCTAACAGATTGATTATTCGCCATTTTTCGCTGAGGCAGCAACTCGGTGTGATTTTAACTGCTATACGGTGTGCAATCTCTTTGCCAGAAATACTAATCTTACACCGACAACATGCTTTACTACTCAGACACTCCCCCATTACGTCTACCTGCATATCTGCGCATGTGCTACCGTACATCACCTCACTTAATCTCCTGATTGGTCTTTCGGTCCGCTCTGCCTCTTCGTTCAGCTGATATGCTAATTTTTCGATTTCGTCCTTAATTTTTGCACACCAGTGCAAAAATTTATAGCGTATATATATAATAGTGTATATATATATAGTGTATATATATATATATATATATATATACTATTAGCTCTCTCTCTCTCTCTCTGTATATATTATCTTGTACAAATTTTCAATCGTTAATAAAATGCATTTTAAAGCACTCAGTTTAGTTGAAATTTTATGTACACACTTATTTTGGATGACGATACAGTAAATTAATTATAATTATTAAAATGAATTGATTAAAACTAATTATTCAAAAATTACAAATACAGACATATTGGCATACTTTTTGGTGACTTAGCGACCATTTTGGCGTGTTAAAACTTTAAAAGGTTTTTTCCTTACATTTTAAAGCGCTCTTTTGAGCTGAATTTTTTTATACATTATTGTTTGGTTACAATATGATAATTTAATATAATTAATTTAAATTATTGACTGAAATTAATTATTTAAAGAATTACAGATATAGGCACTTTGGCTTCATTTTTAGCGACTTGGGGCAAAACTTTGAAAGATTTTTTTCCCTCACGTTTCAAAGCTGAACAGTTGAACTGAAATTTTATATACACGATTGTTTTGGATGACAATGCGATACTTTAAGGATAATTAATGAGAATTAATTGTCACTTAATGTTGTGATTCTGTCATATGTATATTCATATTGATATTAATTGTAATTATTTAATAAAAAATAACTAAAATAATTTTTTTGTTGTTGATCTAAGTAGAATTGACTTAAATTTTTTATATTACTTGTTTATTTTAAGTATTTCAATTTCTGTCTATATTTTAAATATAATTTTGTGCCAAATATATTCTAATGTTAAACCTCACCAATAAAATGGTTAAATCGTCTTCAAAAGTAAGCATGAGGTGATGCCTCTGAGAGATACCACGCGCCTATGGATGCAACTTTTTGAAGCGCGTCTAGCGGAGTGTTGACATTGATGCTTCGATAGGAAATATTGACCTGTGTACCCGGAAGCGATGCGGATGCAATGTTATCACGAGTTAGCATGAATAAGAGGGCAACAGTGAGGCGTAAAATATCTGTTACTTACCTCCGTGTTCAAGGCTGAAAAGCACAACATGGAAATCCTCATTCAAGTAGTCTTACTATGAAAAGAAGAATACCACAATGTATACAATTACCAGTTTTCTGCTTTTATACCACCACTTTATCTTGGACATGTCCAGAAATGTCTTCACCAGTTATTGGTCACTTCGTAGTGATACTAACAACTAAGTTAATTCTTATTTGTATAAATGTGATTCTCCAGTGATTTAAGTGCTTCCGCCACACTATAAATGCGTGTACTGGAATAAAATTTGTACAATGGATGTAACGGGAGTTTTTTAAATACTCTTACTGACTAATGGATACTTATTGCATGCTATATCGATATTAATAAGGGGTTATGTGCTTTGGAAGCCCATTCTGAATTTTTTTTTTTCTATTCTCCGTGTCTCTCTAGGTGGACCACGGTTTTTATACTTTCTTGACTCTCTATCTGTTTTATGGTTCCAACATTACTACCAGAATTAACTTATTGCTGCAAAAAATGTCATGCTGTTTGGTTTTTCCATCACATTTGATCATACTTATATCTTTAGCTCAGCTGATATTAATATTGTTGAGTAGAACGAGGTACATGTATTTTATGCTAACAGTCTCTAAGAACAAAATAGTTCTTCAACAGATTAAATTTACTGTCGAAAAAAATTCAGGATACAACAGTACATTTTGTATAATAAGTTCCAGACGATTCTAACATATTCTCCAACACTTATGTACAACTATCGTTGCATAAAAATACAAGTACTTAATGATAAAGATTAACCGCAAGCGTTCAATAGATCATAGGTAAGTGAAGCCTTCAACAGTTGAAGAAATACTGGTTGCTTCGTAAAGCGATCTGTTATTTATAATCTGTACGGCTACCTTCCAGTGCCTTCTCGAAAAAACTGCTTGTGGCTTAGGTCCAGTATTTTCCCAATTCATTCATATGATCACCAGTTCACCAAAATTGTCTCCAATATCATCGCAAGTCACCAAATTAGCTCGCCAAAAATGATGTCAACTTAGCTGTATTTGCAATATTTCGCCCAAATCCCGTTTAAGTACCATTATAATTGAAGGGAGAACGTTGCTTGCGAATTTTAAAGTTTTCATCTTAAAATAAATGCAACAGAAAGTAATATTAACTTATTAAACATGCAGCTTAAAAGTATTTCGCTGTTTTAAGATAAAATTAAGCATTAATTAAACTGTATTCGTAATAATATATATGTTTGTAAAATTAATAATTGAGTATTGTGCTTTTTTGATGAATAGTAATTTGGTAGCTTATTTTTATAGTACACTTTTTGGCAAATTATGTTCTTTCTGAAGCCCAGTGTCTGAGTGGTTAATACATCGCGCTTCCACGCCACAGGTCCGAGGTTCAAACCCCGGACTGGGTAAGATGATTCAGCCTTTCATCCATTCAGTGGTTCGATAAACGAGTACCAAGCTTGCTTGGGAGCTTAACACTGAGGGTTTCACGTCAGACTGACCACCTGACTGGAGCATGTGTTCATGCACCTCAGGGCCCAAGGTCGCGTATACTAGTTTGGGTCCAGTAGGTCTTGGCCCTCATGGGCTGTTGCGCCACTGAGTTATGTTCTTTCTGAATTCTGGGATGAAATAACTTAATATATTTCACTCAATACAATTTCTTCTTTTACATGCTTTTCTTGTATAGTTTTTTTTTAAATATATATTTTTCTCTTGAAACGAAATATACAAAAAAAAATAATATATTACTTACAACAGATGATTTTTTTCTTCACATAAGACATGAATAATGCATTAAAATGAGCCATGACAAAAATCAACTTAAAATCCCTTTGAGATTTTATAGATGGTAGAATACACAGTTAGATGAAATATAGTAGATTCACAAAAAAAGAAAAAAAAAAACAGCAGTGAATAAACAGCAATAGTCAAAAAAGGATTTTAAGGCAAGGATGTTTTTCAAAGTATTTTTTATGTTCTGAAGGCATTTAGTATTCATTCGGAAAGTAGAAATATTGATATATAAAAGAAATAAGATATCAGGTCGTAATAAAATCAGAATATGAAAAGATTTTTAAAAATCAAACATGGATGAATACTTTAAGCGGTCAAAAGATAATTTGACAAGTGAGTACAACTATTTGTAGCAGAACTGTGGTATTTTAGAAAGTAGAACTATTTTCAGAATACTGTCATTTTTCATTAAGTAAAAAACATTATTTTTTCATTTTTATATAAAAAACAAATACTAATTTCTTGATTAATTTAAGTTGTGTTATGATAAATCAAAAGTTTAAAATACTATCATAAATTAATAGGCTAATAAATTTAAATAAAATTCTATCATTTATTTATGAAAACATTTCTTTTTCCTGTATGTTTCTCAAATGAATCCGATGCGTTTTTAAAAGTGGATAGCACGACGTATCTTATGTTTTAGTGTGCATACGTGAAATCAATAAAAAAGCTTTATATTCAAAAGATTTCTACGTACAATATGAAGTGCATACATTCTGAAAAACTTTGAATGTTTTTTTTTTGTTTTTTGTTTATGGGTGCAATACATTTTTTCCTTGATACCACTTACATGATATAGTTAAAATAACTTATTTAATGGCGGTAGTTCATTTTCTAAATATTATTTCTTTCTATTTATAAAATGTACCAAAATATTTTCTGGTACTGCTAAGATATATTATGCTAAAATGCACTTAAAATATAATTTAATATATTGATTTATTATATTTATAGATGAATTATTTAAAAAAAATGTGTTTGAATTTAAATACAAAAATACACTTGACATTTATCTAACAAAAAATAAATTCCTAGACAATGCATGCTGTATATGATTTGCCTTAAATGAATGTATTATGATTTCAAGAAAATGTTATAAATATATATGAAAATGTATTAATATTCCAATCAATAGCATGTTTTAGTGTGACTGTCACATTACTTAATTTACGTACATATCATGAAATAATAGTAAGGCGCAAAAAACATTTAAAGCCATAAAATGTTTGTTTTTTTTCAGAATGTTTATTGAAATATTTTAAGGAAAAATCAGCTAGATATATTGATAAAATTAATCATTCATATGTCATGAAGTGCATGATAAAACTACGTGTGAGTAAGATTCTCAAAAAGTTTAAAGTTCTTAAATACAAACTAAAACCATTTCAATTTTATCCGTTAGAATCCAATTATATCGTTATTATCTAATCCTGTTGAGATCTAATTATATAATGATTGCAAAACAAAAGTAACTCAAGCTTTGCACGTGACTATTTGTATCTTTCAACACTATGTGCATCCAAACAATAATTTCAGTCAAAAACATTATAAAACTTTTCTTTCTTTGAAAATTCCCTTAAGAGAAATTCAGATGTTTGCAACATTTGCTTTAATGAATATATAGGTAATTAGTTAGTACTATTTAAGGTTACTCAAGTAAGATACAATAACACAGGAGTAGACAAATTACAACACTTAACATGACACATTCTAAAACAAATATTGAGACTCTATGATGAAAGAATTTTTTGACAAAGTCATCTTCAAAGAATTATTTAAAATTATTTCCTAAACAAGCAAAGTTAATGCCTATTACGAATGTAAATGGGGATTCTAAAATCATGGGACAATCTTTGAGGGGAGGTAGAGCTCACTAAAATAAATAATGTTTGTTCATGAATATATGGGTGGAAGTGCACCACTGAAGCACAAACAGAAAAAAAAATAACAGGTTATCGGAAACACAAAGCAAAATACTTAACGAGTGATTCCGTATAGAAAATGTTAAAACAGTTAAAGAGATTGCATCTCCCAACAGTCTAACATCAAAACTATCCAATCGATTGGTTCACTGACCTGTAGATGACATGCTCCAGTCCTTGTACTAGAGCCTGGGGCTTCGTCTACATAGTTCAAGAGGACATATTCTGCGTGTTTGTCGCGCAGTCCTAAATCAACCCCTTCTAGCAGTATTGACCATTTTTACACAGCTGTTTGTGTAATTGCTGAAACATTTTGTGGTTTGACATACATCTATTTGGAAAGTATTCCTGATACACCCGTAGAGCTACTCTGACTGTTTCTTTTAACATCACCACACATTAGATGCATGTCTGTTTTTTTCTAGTAGTAAAATCAACCATAACAACGAAATCTCAAGTGCTAGTCTTGGTGAAGCTACAGATCACTGGCACAGAGCTTTGCTGCCTTCAACTATCGCCAATATTGTCAACCAATTGCGCCAAAAAGATTGCGATCATGCATGACAGCTATTGGGTGCAATTTTGAAACTGTTTTAGCATTTTTCTATGGAATCACTAATTAAGTATGCAGCTAATGAGCATTTTGTTTCCGCAAAGGTGTTATTTTATTTTGTATGTGCTTCTGTGTGAAATTTTAACCCATATATTCTTATGCAAATTTTGTTTGTTTTAGTGTTCTCTGCCCCACCTCAAAGTTTGTCCCATAATTTTAGAATTCCCCTGTATGACTACTTTGAAGTTAATAATATTATCCTATTTAAGAGTGAATATGATTTATAAATTAACAGAAACTTAATAATGTATTAAGCAATTACACATCCAACAATCTGTTCTATCTAAAATATTAATCATTAGTTCCTTGTCCAAAGCATTATGCACTTTACAAGTTATTCAATTCTCAATAAATATGAAGAACGGAAAAAAGTGAAAGAGGTATTAAAATAGGGACTAAAACAAATGAATATTAGTTAAAATTATGTTAAATATTAAATTTATTTTTAATGAATTTTAATAATTATGATATAATAAATGAGTTCACTCTTGAAAGGCATATTAAAGACACAATAAATTCCCAGCACCATCGACTATTTCATGTAATTCATTTACCTTTTAAGGATTAAAATTGTAAGGAAATTGATTGTAAGTGCGCGTGCATTTTGAGCATCTCAATACGCACAAATAATATGAATCTAAATAAAGTTTTCTTCGAAAAAATTATTCAACTATTGTCAATTTTAAAAACAATGCTTAAATTATGTTTTCTAAAATTTGAGATAAATTCCAATAGGAATTCAAAAGCAATACATGGTTTACAATGAGATTATTTTTTTAATATTTCTATCCTTTAAAATTAAGAGGCATGCGTGTACACAATCTATTTTTATTATTTTGACATTTTCATTCTTTCAAGCTATGCAAAATTTGCTATTCGGATCACACAATTTCATTGGAAACGCAGGTTATTCGGAGTGTTTCTATAATATATACTTGCCCATTGTTCCCATGGGAACTCGATAACTCTGAATAACCAATCATAATGCTCTACAGTGTGAACCACAGATGAGCTGCATCATAGAACTTAAATTAATCCAAGCGAAGCCTTTGCTACCTGTTTCAAGTCAGAATAAGAGGATTATAGGATATTGGGCCAGTGTGATTGTTAGGAGCTTAAAATTCGCAAACAGTCTTTGATGAAACCCTTCGTAATTACCATTGTGAACCATTAAAGGTCAGTTTTGAATGCAGAATATGAAGTTCTGATAATAAAGATTGGAGCTGTAATCAGTACATTTGCAAATGATTATTTCCTGAAAATTTAGCTTTATAAGATGATAATGTCAACATTAAATAGATTTGAATAATA
>BMAO01037642.1:0-18376 GCA_019973975.1 Trichonephila clavata | reverse complement strand
TTTGTAACAATTTTGTCTTTTTTGAGGATCTCAAGGGCTTTCGTTGGGTACACGAATACTACGTATATCTAGTTTTTTGAAGCATGACACACAGTTATAACTTCGCTCAATATCATTTTGCTTTAAGATCATTAATTTTGCTGGCATACTCATATTGAACTGTGCAATAGCCATATTTACCCCTAATTTAGAGTTTTTATTTCCACAAATGAGTTGTGGAATCAATGACCACATGGTGTTATTAACTGACTGATTTGGGGGGTTCTAAGTCTTTCCATGTAAACATTTCCTTTATAACAAAGGATTATCTAGATCTCTAAAAATTGGCTCCATTTAATTCATTATGGTATATGGTATGTGTGGATGTGTTTATGATTATAGTGCCTTTCTTTACATTTAGCTTCTGTCTTTTGAAACTGCACCAGGCATTTATGTCCGCAGGACACAGTCCATGTTGAAGGCTCTCGTTTGAAGACAGAATGATGAAAATAAAAATCCCAAAGAGATGTTTTTATGCTGTATAGATCATTAACATTATTTCTAATAGCCACACAATAAGATCTTTGAATTTTTATATTAAAATGTTGGTGAGTCAGTTTTAAAACTCTTAGGCTTTTCTGTCACTTAACTTTTTTTCCTCTGCTTTGCTTTTAAGATCCAAAAGACGTGTACCCATATATTTTTAGATAAACTCAAAAACACACCAATTTTTTCACTTGAACATCATATGGAATCAAGCTCATCGCAAACTTATGCAAGGGAAAACACAAATGCTCCAGCAGAGCTCATTTGATAGGCATCATGGAGTAGGTTCATTTAAAAATTTAAAAAAAAATACTTCTAATTATTGTACTTCTTCATATCATATATCATTTTAAACAGAAATGTTTGAACCTTTAAAAAATAAAAAAAAGTGAAAATCGATAATTTTTGAAAATTTATGTGTTGGACCCGCCTTAAACATAGTTAAATAAGTACTCTAAGAATATATTTGTAATATGTGATTCCATTAAAAAGTATAGTCATATTTCCTTATTGGGTCTCTAGGGTGTTAATTTTTGTCTCGAGAGCTAAAAGTATAAGCAGTTTTCGATTAGATGCTATTCTTTAGGTTAAAATTAAATAATGCAATATTTTTTACACATTATTTATAAATGAATGAGGCTTCAAAAAAGTGTAAAATGTTTAAAATATAATCATAATTTCAAAAAGTATAAGCATATGAAAATAAGAAACATTTCTGAAAGAAATATTAATTAAGTTTTACGTTGCGTATAATATTTTCGAAAGAAGTACGTGTAATTACTAGCAATAAGTTGATATATGAAGACTAAATATCTTTATTATGCTGTAGCTATTTTTATGTAAATGGAATAAAGAACTAAATTTTAAAAAATACAATATTAAATTTTAAATTTTTTTTAAAAATTTCAATTTTTTAAAAATATTTTGAAATAAAAAAGATATATAAACGTAACTTAGGTAGGATTTAAAAGAGCAGTTTATACCTCTCTATACCTATAGAGTTTTATACATCAAAGGATACTATTTTAGAAAATAGCATGCGCAACGCAAAATTTACTTAATATTTAATACAGAAATGTTTCTTAATTGCATATGCTTTTAATTTTTTCTAAATTATGATTGTATTTTAACATTTTGATCTTTTTGGAACCTCATTTCTTTGCAAATAAAGTGTAAAATAATAAAATTATATTTATAATGTTAATTTTAATTAATATATGTATTTGTATTTTATCTACATTTTTAGCTGTCCAGACAAAATTAATAATTTCTGAGACCCCTTATGCTGAAAATAACTTAACCCACGTTCACTGAAGGGGTGTGTTCTGTACACCCAAGCAACAAGAAAAACCTCCCAGGATTTCAAAAAGAATATGCAGAATCTCGATTTTTCTGTAGCTGCACATTTTAGGTCATTGAACCTTCAGATGCACTCACTCTCGCTCGGACGATTGGAACGTAACGACTTTCAAAATTTTATTTGGGGTGCTGAGAACTCCCCGCGAGCAATTGAGTTATATTTTTGTACTCGAAGCATCTAAAATAAGGTGTAAGTTTTACTTTTTCCGTTTACATTTTTTTTCAAATATATATATTAATATGCATGCATATTTTATTCACATTTTCAATAATGTGGTATAAAAATAATAAGTACACTTAAAAGTAATTGAAAAATATACATTTTTTGTTTTTGTTTTTAAAATGCTTTCCAGAAATTATTGAAAAACGTTTATGGGAAAGGGAGCAACCTCGATTCCGTCTCCTATTAGATACTGTATTGATAGACTCTGAGGATAAACTAAGTGATTTCAAAGACTATAATTTCAGAAGAACAGCAGCATATTGAACAATCTGATCATTCCACGGTTACGGAACAAGAATTGGAAGAAACTTGTGAGCAAAAACAACAAATAAAATGACGGAAACGAGTAATTGACAAAAAACTCAATAGAAGCTTTACTGACACAGAATATTGTAAAAAGAGCATTAATTCACTAAAAAAGGGCCTCTGCACTGTTCTTCTATGGGCAAAAGATGTAAAAACCAATTCATTTTGCCTTCAATGTAAGAAAAATATGTGCTTAAGCCATATGAATACAGTCTACTCTGAATGTTTTGAAAATGATTAAAATATTTATTTTCTACTTTCTACTATCCTTAACATTAATTACAAAGTAAGTTTATTACTGGTACATACGTTTTACTTGCGGTTTATGAAATAAATATAAAATTATGTATTTTAAAACGAAAATTTTGTAAGTTTAGTTTAAAAAAATTAAAGTTAGTCTTATTTGTATGCAATAAATTTAATAATTTTATTTGTATAATACAAAACACATCCTGCACTTAATAAATATGTATCATAATTGGCTTAGATCTTTTTCTTATTTAAATACATGTGTTAAAAGTTTGGGGTGTTCTCTACATCCTGCGAGCAACGACGATAGCAAAAACAGGCACAAGTGACTCCGCGTTAAGCAAAAACAAGTATAAAAAACGCTCATAAATGAGAAACATTCATCGCAAAACTTTTTATTAAGTGGTATTCTACATAACTAATTTGTTCACCTCTAATTTTAGGGAAATAAATAATTTTAATTTCTAGAAAATATATTTGTGATTATATTATAAGTGATTATCCGATTCTGCGAAGTAAAGTTTCGATTGAATTAAATGTTGTGTGATAAAATAATGAAGGGATTTACATATTCAAACACCAATATTATTATACCCAGAGTGATGAGTCTATTTTCAAAAACTAATTGCTTTTAATACGTTGATGCAAAATTTTAATAGTAATATTTTATTGTAGGAAGAGTATATTTAAAGTTGAGGGACAGTTTCATTTATTTAAGTTCTGATATTAAATAAAGGAATGATTGGACTACATAAATTAAAAAAAAAAGAATTATTATAATATGAAAATACTTGAAATCTGATTTAATCAAAAGAAAAACAAATATTATATTGTCTAAGAGTAAAAACTTAAGTATTGTAAATTTAAATATATATATATATATATATATATATATATATATATATATACTGTAGTAAGTAAACTTCAGTATTGTAAACTTTTGCATGTGAAACTTGGCCCATGTCTCGAACAGATGAAAACATCTACGAAAGAAAGATTTTAAGATTTATTTTTGAAGAAAATCGAGGAAATGGCACTTGGCGAAGAAGATGAAATTTAAAATTCTATCACTCATATAAAGAATCTGACATTGTTACTTTTATCAAAGTAAATGTATTAAATAGACAGGCCACGTTGTCAGAATGAACGAAGACCGCGCCACTAAAAAAGTCTTCAATGTCCAGCTAATTGGCCCACGGAGAAAGGCAGGCCAAATCTAAGATGGTTTCATGACCTAGAAAAAGATTTCCTTGTTTGAAAACAAAGTAATAGAGAACACTATGAGGTAAAGGCTGGCCTGCGAAATGCTTCATGAGAAGCCCAAGACTCACCCAGAGCTATCAAGCCACTGAGGAAGGAAGTGAGTCCATTGAGCAGCTGTAATTATTTACAAATTACATAAAATAAATAATTTTCTTTAGCAGAAATTATTTAAGACCACAAAGCGATGAGAAAAATTAATTCGCTTTACGTTCCTTAGCATATCTGACTTATGTTAACATATCCCCTTGGGTGTTGGGACATCATGCAATGCGAAGACCAGTAGACAGGAATTTCTGTGAAAAGGGTTAATTCTTATGGTCATCTTAAAGGTGAAGGAATGTGTAATTCTTGAAGTTGTAGGCATTCATCATCTCACGCCATCGCAGTGGGTCTGAGGAAGGGAAATACACCATAATAATGTGCGTAGCGAGATAATCGCAGCCAATACGTGTTCATAAAACTGTGACACTTACGGTGATCCTTTTTTTAAAGTAATAAACTTTCCTATTGGCTATTCAGTTCTCTGTATTCCTATTACAACAAATCATTTTTCAGACACATTGTATTATTTAATTTTAAGTTGCAAACTCTTATTATTAAAAACATTGTAAATATTTCTATCCAAATAATCTCTTACGATGTGTTTGGTACCTTAATTTTTTTCTTTTTGTTGATTTAATTTTATGTTTAAATAAATAACGTAGAATGCGATTAATATCTCATTTTTTAGTTTAGAACTTATTGTTCATGCGCGGAGATAAAATTAATTTATTACATTATATTGGATTTTTAAATAAGTAAATATATACATCAGACTGACAAATTTGCAGGGTGTGTAGCGGGAGAGCTGTAATTGTAAGCTATGGTGCAAAGAAGCAGAGAAAAAAAAAGATACATCAACACATTAATGGGACAGAAAACATTGTATATGGAAAGGTTCTACTACAACAGTTGCTCAAAATTGCTGCCAGAAATAGTCTGGTAGGCCAGACAGTGGTGCTGTATTGAATCCTCAACGTTTTGGAAGATTCCTCGAGGCCTTCTTGCGGTAGATGACGGTGTGTGGAAGGTTTCTAAAACCCCGATCCTGCTAGAGGTTGTCATTTTAGATCCATTTCCGGAGTTAGTATTATGAATTCATATTCAAACGAGGAACTGGTCGACATTCTGATAGAGTATGTAGAAACATATTTTAAAGGAAACGCCACTTGGTGGTTGTACCAGGAGAGTTACCCGGACAGACATCCCACACTACACGACATTCAAAAGTGTGAACAGAAGGTTACGTTAGAATGGTTCTTCAAAGAGTTAACTGGGTTTTTTTTTGGTGTACGAGAAGCTGTTTCCTATAGTTGAAGTTGGAATCTCTCAATTATCTGCAGTTTCCCGGAGTATACGTGATATGACGACTTCTGTTCGTAATTTCGAACACCTGTTTTCTTTTACAACGTTTCAATTAAATGTTTTCTGTCCCATTTATTTAAAAAATATATGTATTTACTGAAAGGTAAAAGGGGTAAGTGTCAGAAAAAATTCTGTTATAAGAAACAAAATACACATATCAGTACTGCACAATGTATTTGATAATTAACTTATCAAAACTAAATTAAGAACAAGTTCATTGTTAACTAATGACTGTCATGGGCTTGTCTTACAGAGCAGTTTTTCAAAGGACAGTTTAATATTAGATATCGATGCTATAAAATCTTTTTCAGTTCTTACTATTAGCTCACTCTCTCCTCATATACATATATATATATATATATATATATATATATATATATATGTGTGTGTGTGTGTGTGTGTGTGCCGTGTTCAAATTTTTAATCGGTAATAAATTCCTTTTTTTTTTGTCTAAACAAGTTCAAATAAATGTTTTTAAACTTGTAGTGGATGACACTTAATGTTCATACAGTTTTTTCAAATATTTATTTATTAATTACCGGTTAATTAATTAAATTAAGTATCATTTCTCAACTCCAATTTAGATTCGTCTCCATCGTTGTTATCTAACTTTTAAAACAATGACAAAAGTTGGCGTCGAAAACTGGTTTTTCAGCCAAATTAACCAGACCTGGTGTGCATTGTTACAGCAATGCAGACAAATCAAGCTCTTTTTTTTCAATTCCTAATATTAGTTCTCTCTCTCTCGAAAAAAAAAATCTTGCTGAAATTTTCAGTCATTAATAAAATACTTTCTTTTCATCCGTTCATGGTTGGAATTGACTTAATTTTTTATATTACTTGTTCTATAATTAGCAGAGATATTTGTTGTGTCTTCAAAGTAAAGGTGGCAGAAAATCTGGTTTCACAAAGGTAGGATGTTGGAAATAGATGCTTAGACTTTAGATGTGGATGATTGAGGAAATAAAAATTCATTTAAAATCTATTCCAGGTTAAAAATTAGAAAGAGAAAGTGACATAATATTTATCCTGTTATTTAAATTATCTAATAGTTAAAAGTAATATATACAATTTTTAGTACTTATCTTGATAATTTTTACTGGTTATAATTAAGGTCGCATTAAAAGATTCAGCTTCAAATTGCATTAGTATTATATTCAATATATTGTTATTGTATGGGGGAGGGCACGAAGAAAATTATGATTGAAAATAGGGTAGCAAATATTGAAGGTTTGAGAAGCACTGGCCAAAAGCATTTGAGTTAAAAAAAAACTTAATTATTTCTAAAACACGAAGTTAGAAATTTCTAAAACTCTTATTATTAAATTCGTTTATATGGTAATTTGTTCCTTTTTATAAGATAAAAAAGAACCTTAAAACGGAGAACTGAAGCTTTAAAATGAATAACGTCTTTATAGTGAACCTTATAATTCATTTTATATTATTACAGATATTACTAGAAAAATATCCAAACAATTTTTTTTCGCAGGAAAGTATATGTGCATAACTAAAAATTTAAAACTGCATATAAATGCTTTCTTAATATTCCAAACATGAGAAAAAAGCTAAAATTTTAATATTTGGTTCCTATAAAGCTTAAAAAAAACCATTGAATAAAGAAAAATAAGTATCGCAATGCCTTTAAGAGAATTATGGGTATTAAAACAAAAAGTAGTTACAATGCACGCGTTTAAATATAGATTGAATTCCAAGAGTAAAACTGATTTGCACATAATTTTTCATTATTTTTCCTGCCAACTTCGCAATTTATCTAAAATTTGTAACTTTTAAAATCTAATTTAAACTGGAAATATATAATTACTCAACAATGTCAGCCAGAATATTTTAGCAAAAAAATTACCAAATTAGGTTTTTGCTAATTATTTCTAAATTTTGGAACAGAACTAAACAGAAAAAAAGGGTACATTGCTTAGTTTCTTGTAATGAAATTGTTTTTTAAGCGGTAGTTTAATTCCGTTCGTTACTTTTTGTTTAACATAAAAATAATTTTTTTTCATTAGATAGCTTGCAGGGAAAACGCTTTTTAATGACTTTAAAGAATAAGAATTGTTTGCGTACGAATTGCTTTAGACTTATAAAAGTAATTTACGAGTAAAAAAATTGACTTGTTTTCTTATATTTTTGAATTCTTCAGGTGCCTTTTCTTTTACTTTTCAAAAAATTTCGCTTATTTACGGATAGTTTCTTTTTCCATACATCTTCTGTAGATAAAAAGTTTACAAAACAAATTAAATGAAAGTTCGATAATGAACTATACGTTCCAAAAAAATAAATAAAGCAAATAAATATATTTATTTTCGCAATTTTTTATTTGTTTTATTAATTTTTAATACTAAAACTAAATTGCATGAAATACAACTTTTATGCAATTACAATATAAAGCAACATTCATATGTGTGTGTGACTTTATTTACAAATAAAACGAATACAAATTAGGCTATAAAATGTTGTGTATTAAGACAAAAATTTCCTGATACAATCATTTTATTATCATGTCTATTTTATTTTTTACAACCTTAAATTATGATTTTACCATATACGTAGTATGGTCCAAAAGTTTGGGGACAAGGTGTAGAAAATCTTATTCTAAATGATTCACAGCACCAAAGCATATCTAACTTCAAATTAGTCCTCTTGGGCAACGATACACTTCTGCCAACGTTCGTTAACTTCTGGAGGTACAGCTTCAAGCCATTTTTTGCAACTATCATAAGGCGTCCTAAGATGTTGCTTTCATCTCATTTGATGATACAAAATGAAGTCCCTGTAAATGTTTTTTTATTGATAAGAACAGGTAAAAATTACACGGGGCTAGATCTTGTGAATATGGGGGACGTGTAAGCACATTAGTGCAAATTTTGACGTAGAAATGTTTTACCAATTAGGATTCATGAATTGAAATTATGATTTGAAAAATGCGTCGCTAGTTAGAGAAGCACTGCTTTAAAATAACTCCTTTTTACTTCAACTCATTCATTTTACTTTAGATAAATTATTTATTCAATTTATTTAATTTAATTAAAACAGCATGTTTCTCTTCAGATCTTGGCCAATTTCACCGGAGGGATCATGATCCTGATCTTGTTGCTGGCGTTGCTTCTGTTAAATCATAGATTTGAGTTTGGACGTGAATAAAATCTGCCACAAAGAGGCATTGATGCAGTCTAAAACTGTCGAGGTTGAAAGTCCTCATGTTGAAATGGTAAGAAAATTTAGAGAGTATCATCTTTGACCGAAAGATACAAAAGCTACAAAATTCGTCCCCTTGTAACGGGTTCTATTCGTAATTCTTACTAATTATGTAGCAAAAATTCTTTTAATCACAATTTTTGTAAAGGAACCATAAGTTATCTTAAGGTATTCGACTACCCTAAAATTGTGAATTTTGCCAAAAATTGACAAATTTTTTTCATGATTATATTTATAGGTCATCTTACAAACTTTCTAAAAATACCAAAATTATTATTTCGTTCACTAGAAAAAAAAACTACAAGTGTTTTAGTAAAAGCAGATGCCATTATTTTATGCAAGATATGTCATACTTTAAAATCCGTTTTACTCGAAATGTGTTTTTTTTTAAATACTCAAACGGGGACAGCAATAGATTTATTAATCACTGTTTTATTACAAAATTTACAGCCCTTTATGTGAATAAATCACTGCTTCTTTTAAGCAATTTCAAATAATAACAAAGATAAAGTGCTCTAGGTTTTGTAAAAATTAAAATATTTCTTATCCTGAAGGTGATTTAAAAATAAATAACATAGCAACACATTAGTATTAAAAAATTGAGTATTTGTTCATAAACTTTTGGTACAAAACGAGCTCCGTTTATGTTATTGTTTGTCAAATTTTGCCCATTTTTTTTCTCATTTTAGTAATAATAATTTCTTTTTCTATTCTTAATGTTACCATATTTTTCTTAAAATGTACTAAACAAATCTTTTAAAAAAAAACAAAAAAAAAACATGTGATTTATATACAGAGAAAATACCTTAACACAAAACTCGGGAGAGTGAAATATTTTTTCGTGTTAAAGGATATTGCCAAAAAAAAACATATATTTAACAAAATTATGTTTTTTCGAGTACATGCCATGTACATAAATGTGTATATAATCACGTATTCAATAAAACTCAAGGAAACAAAGCCATTCATAAGAATTTGATAAAATTTAATACAAAATTTTGAAACATTTTGAAAAACAAAACATTTATTGAGATTTAGGGGGGGGGATCATACCTTTCTTTCTACTGTAGTTTTTAGCAACAAATTATTTGCTCTCTTCCATTTTTTTATCCATTTCACCATTCAAAAGTTCTTCTAAATAACTATGCATACTTTTCACGTGGTTCTTCATTTCGGATGACATGTGAACAGCAGTCGTATTACTCTTATTTTTTCATCGTAGGAATCGGCCTCAATGACATTTTTTGAGCTTTAAACAAACACCAAAATGTTTTTATCATATAATCGGGGTTGTGCACACATCATTATCATAAACTACCATGAATCCGTTCGATGATGCATTTGGACATTCCAATAATACAGAAACTCTCTCAAAATTTCATTGAATGAATGACTGTTATTATTCGTATTTTGTTCATCCCAGAATCCTTTCATGTTAAGCGTTTTTCCTTTCGTGTAAAGAGAAAAATATGTTTGAAAATTCATAGTAGTTGGTCGGGACCGTAGTATATTTTAATGTTCATTGATATTTCGTCTCTAGCGTTTTTGTGTAAAACGTATTTAACTGTAACTTTAATAAACAACAATTATTTCCAGCAATATTAATTATTCCTCTATTCTCTAAAGTTTGTTCCATTTTTTTCATAAACACATCCTGTCTTTCGAAATTGGTCTAGACTTAAATTTATTGTACTTACTTAGGCCCTTCTATCTTTCCGATTACATTGATGTCTCGTTAAATCAGTACCAGACTGTTAAATGATGGTACTTTAGTCTGTTACTCTGTTTCGATACCTAGCTTGTTGAGAGATATTTATAGTCAATGATATTCTCGAAATAGATCTTGATCTGAATTGCGCTGAGAGAAATAGAGAAAGGTATATAATTTAAAAGCATGTGATTATTTTGATTCATAAAGTACAAAATTTAAAATATGAAAAGGGTAAGAAACTATATTTTAAATTTAAAAGAACTTATTTTAAATGTATTGCCTGCCGTTTAAGAACAATTCGAAAAAAAAAGAAAACTTATTTACCTCTCTAAATATAAATACAGTAGAACCTGTTTTTGTGCGGTCCTTTTTATGCGATTTTATTTTTGTGTGATTTTTTCTATGTCAAAAACCCTTTAAAAATCCCATAGAAAAAATCACCAAAAAAAATAGCTCAAAAATAAAATCACATAAAAAAGACTGCACAAAAGCAGGTTTTACTGTACATTTAAATATTCAGAAAGTTTTTTTTTGAAAAATGAGATGCCTCAAATATTTTTTATTATGAATGGTAATTTATTCGTTTTTCTTGCTATATTTTTAAGACACTTACCTTACTTATTAAAAATTATTTAATACACATTTCTCAACAAACAATGCAGAAAATTTAAATAAAATTTGCTATATTTTTAGGGCACTTATCTTACTTATATTAAAAACTATTTAATACACTCTTTTTCAACAAACAATGCACAAAATTTAAATAAAATTTACTATATTTTTAAGACATTTATCTTACTTATTAAAAACTATTTAATATCCACTTTTACAATAAACAATGCGCAAAATTTAAATAATAGTTGGTTTTCTCACATATTAAGTAACTTAAAGGGAAAAAGAAAACATACTCTGAATTAAAAAATATAATTAAATTTATACTCAAAAGTTTTTAGCAAAAACTTGTCATTAAAAGCATTTCGAAATTAATCTTATACTAAGCAATTCATCCTTTTAAAAGTATGTATTAGTTTTATAACGATTACATTGTTTTTTTCCTGTCACTTTTGAAAACAATAAAGAACAGTGCATATTGTTCGTTTTGTATTTTAAGAAAACGTTAAAAAACAACATATATTACATTAACAAAGAAAATATTACAATTCTATATGCGTAATGTGTGTGTTTGCAATACTGGTATACCGGAATACCGATATTTTGAGCTATTTGTACAGCTTTGTTATACCGGAATTCACAAGTTTAAATACAGTTTTTTCCGTATTTACTAGGAATTTTTAAAATTGTCTCCACTTTATGTTCAGGGATCGCCAACATAGCAAAATAGTATACGTTTTTGTTTTTATGTTTCCCTAACGGGTGAAATTATTTAGACTGTAAATGCAAAGTTGCATTGTGCAATTAAGAGAAGTAATAAAATATAAAAATCACCTAAAAAGCTGAGCTAAGACTATCTTATTACAGCTCAGAGCGATACTGCACACACGCAGGATTCATAGTCTAATATTTGCATCCGTGCAAACAAGATTGTAGTTGTGAAGAAAGTGTGTAATGTTTCAATATTTTCTAAATTGGTGAGTTTGTTATTCACTTTGCATTTGTATATCATACTTTAGGGTTCAAAATACTTTTTATAGCTTCGTTATATATATATATTCATAAATAATAACCCATAATAATGAATAAGAATAACTAATCACACAGAAGAATTAAAAAGAAGAAACGTGACTGACCTATTTAAATTTGATCAAGCTTATAGTAAATTTTCTTAAAATATTTTACCCACAAACTTATTTATATTCAGAAGAATTCGGTACAATTATCAACGATAATGATGACAATAATCTCGATAGCGAAAAGGAATTGTTTCTTAAACAAAAATTAGAATTAGCGATTGCTACAAAAATTCAACAAACCAAAGTACAATACAAAATCAGCAATGCTCCAAGACCATCCGACGAGAAATTGATTTTATTTGAAGATGAGGGATTAAGGGGCAAATACTTGGATATTTACACTTTTTTCTGATGTTCCTTCACTTTTGTGATTCATTCTATATTGTTATAATTAATGTTATAAATAACGTTTTGTGATGTTTATACTCTCTAATAAAACTGACAGATAAAACAAAGAAACACCTGTGTTTTCTTACTTTTTCTAAAATTTTTACTACCATTATTATAACCTGTATCCCGGGTATTGAGATCTAAAAAATTACCGAATAGTGGTATTGAACTTATGATCTGATATTGCAATTCCTTGGTAATGTGGTTTCATGCATACATTCATATATATATGTGCGTGTTTGTGCGTGCGTTTATGTCTATGTATTTATTAGTGAAGAAAAGAATCTTTGTTAAATATCACACATCCTAAGGAGAAAGAACTATAAAGTTCAAATATCCTTAAATTAAGGTGTATGAGAGAAATTAATCAACGGTAAAAGTACTTTGATATTGATGACACAATTTTGAAGTGTGTTAAGGGAAAAAATCATATAAAATGGGTTTAAAAAACAATTAAAAAATTAAATAAAGTCTACTGATATGTATTAAAATCAATACATTTTAGAATAACCTTAAATGAACATTTACGGTTTTTGAACGTTAGGTTAATAATAAGGTTGTAATTTAATTATTTTTTATGTGTACTAACTATAATAAGTAATATAAGAATTGATTGGGATTATCTAATGAAAGTACTTATTAATGCAGATATTTATTATCTGCGCTTTAAATCATTACAACTAAATCAAATATTCTGTTCTTAATTGTTTTTAAAAATGTATCGTTATTTTAGAGTAGTATTCACAGTTTGATGATGCTAGACTTGAGGAATTTATTTATATTTGTATTGTATACATTTTAAAATCTTATCAGCGTATTTAAGTCGATATAAGTCGAGACATTCAGAATATTATGCTTAGCCCTTGCACAGAATGGATGTGTTCTGAAAAATGTCATGATAACTAAAATCAATTAAAAATTTAAAGCATCGTATAACGAAAATTTATTTTAAACAAATCTAATACCTAATAGGAGAATTTTCATGAAAAATAGATATTTATATGAATATCAAATAATGGAAAAAATAGGCTAATTTTATGAATTTTAGTGTGGTATATTTTCAACGTTTATTTTATTTCTAAAACGAAATTTTTTTTTAACATCCGAAAGCTTTTATGTTTACACAAGTGTTAATTAAATACAAGAAGATTTTTATTTATTCAAAAATTTGTTGATTATTAAAGCGTATTGCCCGTATTTCTTTTTATTTATGCAGATCTAAGTTCCAATTGTGGGGGAAAAAAGTGGGACATGAAAAAAATGTGTAGAAAAAAAGTTATTAATTTTTAAATAAAAAAATTCAATAAAATCTCTTTCAAATGAAATAACCCTACTTAAAATAATAACGAAAATAAATACCAAGTCTTTGTAGACTAAATATAAATATATATATATATATATATATATATATAATATATATATATATATATATATATATATATATATATTTATTTATTTATATTTATATATATGCATATAATTTTCTCTTTCAATACATTTAAAATAACTAAACTTAAACATTGGTTTGCTTTTTGTTATAAACTGTTGAAGTTCCAAGACATCAAGCCTTTTTGCTCTCTGCGTTCTGACCCTAAAGGCAAAAGCAATTCTGTAGCCAAAAAACATCCGCAATGAAATATCTGAATTAAACTATTGCAACTATTACTTTATATATTTAACCGTTGTACCTTAAACTATTTCAAAATAAACTGAACGTTACTTGAAACAAAATGGCTGTATTTTAGTAAATTTAAATTTTGCTTGTAACAAAATCTTTAGGAAACTGTGTGTGTTAGTCTTCCATAAAGGTTACGTGCCCTCATCCATTAAGTGAAACGAAAGTAAGTGGAGTGATAGTTTTAAACCTCATGTTTACAATTGCGCTTACTGAAAAGTTTTTTTTTCAGAGAGAAAAATGCGTTCTATATTTTAGTTAGAAAGACCGTGGTGAACATTGGTAGCGAGAAGGTTTAGCCTCATCAATCGACATAGTGCTGTCCATTATAACGATTTAGCAAATTTCGAGCTTTTGCAATCGTTCATGAAAATGAAGGGGGAAAATAATGGCATTTCCTTGGAAGATTTGTCTCCACCAACTTCATTCTCTGGACTTGGTACCTACTAATTATAGCCAGTTTCATGTTGCGAGACTTATAACTTAAAACTTATTACGAAAAATCTTATATCTTAATGATGATGAGAAAAATGATACTCAATAATTTTTGACTCCGTACCTCAAGTCTTGTTAAATATAGAATTCATCTATCAGAAATGTAACAAAAATGTCACAAATAATAATGATGAATATATACAAATTTACGGTATACGCATTTCGTGTTCTTAGCACTTCTTCATCGACACAAAAAAACGGGTATATACTTACGTATATCACTTAATACACATTCTGAAAATAATCCTAACAAAAGATGAGGCAAGTAGAAAAATAATTTATTAACATATTTTAATTAAAAGGGGAGTGGCCATTTTCCGTCCATTTTCATATAGGAAATTCAAAAAAATAAAAAATCACACATTTTCTCAACTAAAGAATTACAATGGAGAGAATAAAAGAGATGTCAAAATGGCTTGATAAAAAAGGGAATAATAACTATTTTTAGAAATTGTGCAGGAGTTTTGAGAAAAAAACTTTGACAACTGATCCATTGGATCGCTGGAGAAATTTAAAACTAATTGTATAAATTTCTCCGAATGGCTGGCCATTCGGTGCTAATACATAGAGGGTTGAGCACCCTAATGGAGAACTACATTATACCAAGTCTCGTCCCAAAATAAATTTCCTTCGTCAGGCCCTCCCCTTGTTAGATAAAACGAAAACAAAATGGGGGTAATTCATTATATCGGGGTCCAAACCAAATGCAAATTTCTGGCACATACCTTTTGCAAATTCTCAAATAAGCAACAACACAAAAATATCCAAAGCTATAATTTACATGCTTTTTATTCAAAAGCTAAAAATAATAAAAATGAATTATTAAATGAATTATTTTAGTACTGACTAATAGATATTTGAAAATCCTTTTGATTCCTGACTCAAATAAGTTATTTTATGACTTTATGCAAGTAGAAAATAGTGCGGTATTTACATCCTGTTGCGTGAGGTATGTTTTCACAGATTCCAAACAATGTAAAAAATTAGAAAATGTAGCAGTTTGGATCAGAGTTTCATTAACAATTTTTACATCAAAATCACTATTAATTGGCAGAAACGAATCAACAATTTCCTGAACTTCAGTTGTCTATCATCCGATTTGATGTAATCGTTACAACTTTAAAATATCCTCTGCGTTGTTCAGTGGGATGATGTTAAAAACAAGTTGCGTTTCTTATTCAAAACTCACAAAATAGGTTATTAACGATTCATCTGCACCAGCAATGTCTAATAACGCTCTGATCCCTCTGTCATTGAAATTGGCTTCTTGCAAGAAAAATCTTTTTTCTGTTCCTGACAAAAATGATGTTATTTCAAAAAGGAACGTTCATTTTTTTTCTAACATGAATGAATGAAAAAAAATTTTCAGCTTTTGAAATAATTTGTTAATTCGGAGTTAGAAAAGAAAATCGTTAAATACGGTTTCGAGATGGTCTAATGAGTTAAATAAGGGTCTGACTGTAATATATAAATTAGACTTTAATAAATATTAAATGAGATTATTATACACAAGCATATATATATATAAATAACTGTATATATATATATATATATATAAATAATTTTAAATAATTACATCAGTTAAGAAATATAATGAAATAGTAAGAGGGACATAGCTCACAGAGGATAGGAGAACCACAGTAAAATATTAAACAAATTCCCAGGCTTAGGATTGTGCTAGTGCGGTTAGATTATATCAGTATTAGCATCATTGGATTTAAAATTTCGTTGAACTGAATGTTTATTAAAAAAATTTGTTAAATTATTCATTAAACTATAAGACGTAGAATAGGAAGAGCTTTATTCTAAAATTACAAAATAAGTTTAAACGATAAATTTTATATTTAAAAATTAGAAATTTTGTTATACAAAGTAAAGGATTGAAAAAATTATTAAAACAATGTATTCGTACCTCCTAAAATTGTTATTAAAATTTTTAAATGAAATCAAATTGACATTCAACATATTAGAAATGAACGTTATTATATTAATAGGCAGTAGCTATGTTGTTAAAAATATATTAAAATTGTTCAGTATTTAAAGTATAATACAAAAATAATTTAAACTATTTTCAGAAAAAAATATAATATTAAGCGGAGAACATATTAAATTTTTGCACGTTATCCAGCTTTGCTTGCTTTTTTATTTTTGTGACTTTCCAAAATAAATTGAACAGCGTTATACGTTTTATCAATTCATTTATATCTTGTTTAAACCCCATTCTAAGGAATAATAATCATAAAACCTTAGTAAAATAATAAAATTACGCCAATCGATTTTCATAAACCTTGCAATAAACAAAATATGGTTGGGAAAATTCGTGTTTGTACGACAAACCCTCAATAAAACCTTTTAACTAAAATTCCTGCCCGACAAGAAATGTTTTGTGTTGAACTTAATCTGCTTTAAGACAAAGCGAAAAAATTAAGTCTACAAATTCTTTTTTTCCGGTAAACATTGTAATATTTCTATTTTTTTAAACTTATCAGTTAAAAAATATTATTAAATTTTTAATAATAAAGCATTGGAGAAATAAAGAAATTCCTATCGATTCCTAAATAAAAATCGATATTGTATTCAGAGTCAAATAAATTAATTGGTAGACAAACATAAATAGAAATGGATTTCATTTATTTGGCTCGCTGCCGTGCATTTAACTCTGGATCTATGTGGAGCAGATATTGGGAAGCTGAACACAAAAAAATGTGTGATTTATAGACCATACTGTAGACTTGTGTGTTTTTTTTTTTGTTTCTTTTTATTTGTCAATCTTCTCTATTTCTCATTTTGTTTCCAGTTGTCTTTTAACCAGCCATTGGAAATAAAAAAACATAAATAGTGAATGGATTATGTGGTAGTATAAGATTATATAAAAATATTTCTCCGAGAACATTTTTAATTTTTGTATTAGGAGTAAGTAACTCTAAATCTAGAATAATATTAAGACGATTAATGCACTATATACAAAAATATAGTATACTTTTAGTTCTCAGACTTAGGCAGAAAAATCTTTTACTTCTTTCATTTATGAACATATTTCTGTTTCTTCAATTGAAGTAACTTTACGACATAAGCAACATGAAAGATAAGTAATGTTTCTTTCACAACTAAGAATGAGTAATTATGCATAATAAATATATGATTGCATAATATCTACTAACAGACTAAATTTATTTTATATAAAACTATAATATATATAGCACTGTATAAATATTACTATTGTTTATAAGGAGAATATATACAAAACATAATATAACGTCATTTTTTAATAATTTTTAAAAGAAATGAGTATATTTGCAAATATAGTAATTATTATTCATAATAATGTATAAAAATGGTAAAATATATTTCATTATGTAAATTTGACTTCTACAGGAAGCATAAGATGGTTTTCTTTTTATTGACGTGCATGATGTTGGTTTAGGTTCCCCATACGTCCTCGTTGGGCCCAGCCAGGTTTTTTAATAAATCTCATTCAGAAATTTTTGTCTCTTTTTCTGAAACTTAGATCTTCTTCGCGTCTGCTTCAGCTAAAAAAAAATTCACAAATTTATCTTCCAAACGGATATCGTCGAATAATTTTCCAAAAACACACATTGTTTTCAATTCCTACTATTAGTCCAATCTCTTCCTTGTATGTATTTACATATTTGTTACCGTTAAAGGACGAATTCAGTCATTTCATACAATAACTAGGTATTTTATGAAATAACTAAACAAGTCAGTTAAAGTATATAACAGGTGAAATTTCATACTTTACCGAATTATTCTATGAAGTAATAGTTATTCTATGAAATAACTAATAATGAGCGTTAAAGAGTGAAAAAGTAATTTCAAAGTTATTTTATAAATTAATTGACTATAAATAGCTAAAA
>BMAO01037641.1:0-111374 GCA_019973975.1 Trichonephila clavata | reverse complement strand
TTTTGCATTTACTCGCATGCCATTTGGCCTTTCGGGGGCAGCTCCAAAGTTTCAAAAGGCAATTGAAATGATACTCAAGCCAGTTCTCGGGCGTTTTACCCACTGTTATATGGATGATGTTATCATTTCATCTCCATCTTTTGAACGCCATGTAAAACACTTACGAGAAGTATTCAGATTGTTGCAGGAGGCTGGTTTAACGTTGAATCGTGAGAAATGTCATTTCGCGAGGGAACAATTACGTTATTTGGGTTTAGTTATTAATAAAGAAAAAGTTAAAACAGATGAGGAGAAGGTAAAAGCAATTATTGAAATGAAACCTCCGAAAACTGCAAGACAGGTAGCAAAATTTTTAGGAAAGACGGGTTGGTATCAAAAGTTTATAAAGGACTACGCAGACATGTGTGAACCCTTATATAATTTAAAACGAAAAAACTCTAAGTTCCGTTGGTCGGAATCAGCGCAGGAAGCCTTTGATCGTATTAAGAAAGCACTGACAGAAGCTCCAGTGTTACAATTACCAGATTTTTCCCAAGCTTTTGAACTTTATACGGATGCTAGCTCAGTGGGGTAGGAGCAGTATTGACACAGAATAATAGGCCTATTGCGTTTGCCTCGAGAACATTAAACCGCGCAGAAAGAAACTATAGTGTGACGGAACGTGAATGTTTAGCTGTCATATGGGCATTAAATAAATATCGCACGTTTTTCGGATCCTTGCCGGTTAAAGTGATAACAGACCATGCTGCACTTACCAAATTAACGAATGGAAAGAATTTGTCGTCTAGAATGATAAGGTGGACGCTTAAGTTGGCAAATTTTAATGTAGAATGGGAACATCGCCCAGGTACGCAAAATTTAGTGGCTGATATGTTGTCTAGAAACCCGTTAGAAAGTAATGAAGAACCAAAGGTGTCTTGTGCGGTGATTAGATCGTTAGTATTATCGTCTAGAACAGTTGAGAGAGGAACAGAGAAATGATCCGGAGTTAGGTCACATCTTACGTTTTCTAGAAAATCCGGACGATAGTTCCATTAATGAGTCAATCTGTAGAAATTGGTCCCGAGACTTTAAAATCATCAACGGATTGCTGTATTATGCAAAATATACAACCACACTAGGTGAATTAAGGGTATTTATACCTAAAACATTACGTAAAGATGTTATGCGAGAATTCCATGACTCGCCGATGGCAGGCCATTTAGGCAAAAAGAAAACCTACTTAAAATTAAAAGACGCATGTTATTTCCCGTACATGAGGAAATACATTTATAAATATGTAGCAACCTGCGACCAATGTCAAAAATTCAATTATAAGAACGGATTACCAGCTGGTGAATTAATTCCGATATTAACAAATTTTCCGAATGAAATCGTATCTTTAGATTTATTAGGCCCATACCCTGCAACTAGTCCAGAACGCTATAGATTTATTTTAGTAATTACAGATAATTTTTCTAAATGGGTTGAAATAGTTCCCTTAAGGAAAGCTTCGGCTAAAGCAATTGCCAATGCATTTTTTGAGAATTATATTTCGCGTTATGGAGCTCCTGTAAAACTAGTTAGCGACAACGGGGGGCTCCCAAATGATATCCGAAGTTTTTGAGCAAGCATGTCGCAGATTGAACATAAAACACGTTAAAACTGTGGTATATCGTCCACAAGCTAATCAAACGGAAAGTGTTAATCGTACTCTTTTAAAAATGATTTCGAGTTTTGTCGCGGATAATCACACTAACTGGGACCAATTTCTGCAATTCAGCTACGCTCTTAGGACAGCAGTACATGAGACAACGGGTAAAACACCGGCGGAATTATTTTTAGGTCGAAATTTAATCACTCCATTTCAAAAATTAGTAATGGTAACTGATGGATCAGACTTTATTTGTGGTAACATCGAAAAATTGTTTGAGGAGGCTAGAATTCATTCAAAGCGCCAGCATGAGAAGTGGGCAAAATATTATAATAAGAAGAGGCGTGAAGTTAATGTGAAGGTTGATGATCTAGTGTTAGTTCAAACTCACCCGTTGAGTTCGGCTAGTAAGAAAATAGTGGGTAAATTTATGCCAAAGTTTGAGGGCCCATATAAAGTTCTGAGTGTAAAAAATAATAATTTAGTAATATTAAAATTTGGTAAAAAAATAACGGTTAATGTGGGTCAGGTGAGAATTTACCATCAAAGAGAAGATAGTGTTGCCGAATCGGAAAGTGCCAGAAGTAGTGATCATGGTGCAGTGGCATCGGACAGGTCGGATGATGGGCACCCGAGATTGGTGCAATCGGAGAGTGAGGGAGGCTGTCGTGGAGGATAGAAATCAGGAAATTTAGAAGGTAGTAGAGATATAGTTACGAATAGACGCGATGGAGTGGAGGTGAGAAGAAAAAAACGTGTGCGAACGGAGTCTGCTGTTTCTTCGGGGGGTGATGCGTATAATTACAGGAAGAGAAAACCTCATTGGGCAGAAAGAGAGAAAAGAGGAAGACAACTCTCCTGGAAGGAAAACATACAGAAGAAGATACCAGAGGCCCAGGTATCCCGAGACAAGAGAACGTTGACCTCGTCAATGCTGTCTCGTCCCTCCAGAAAGCGGTATAGAAAGGTGGAAGAAAATAATTCTGAAAGAACAATTCCAGGACCATCCCGCAGTGAACAGTGGAAATCAGAAAGAGCAATTCCAGGACCATCCCACAGATTCAAATACAACAAACCCCAGTAAGAAAGGAACTGTCCTTACAACCTTCGGAGCCGACGTCGAGTGGACAGCAGCCAAATTCCAGTTCTCACAAGGGAAAAGAACGCCTCAGCAGGAGCATATCAGCTTCAGCGGACTCAATGGAAGAGGAGACCCAGAAGGTGGGAGCGCAGAGAGAACAGCCCTAGGACAAGGTCGTCCAGTACAGAGGCCATGGTTGGAGACAAAGCCTATGCAGATTGGATCTAAAGACTAGCCAGGTTGTATAATTCTAATTTGTTTATTTTTCCTCTGACAGACAGTTCGGAGCATTTTCCATGTGGGCTAGTCTATTTTTTTTTTTTTTTTTTTTGTAAAATTTCCGTACAAAAGTTACTGCGTTATGTGTATTTTCATATCGGTTGAAAAAGCTTTTGTATTTAATTTTTTTCCAAATTGTGGAAAAACATTTGTTAAATCGCAATTGTTTTACTACACTTTAAAGACGAGGCTTTATATGTGAGATTACTTGTATTGTTTGTTGTAATATATTCTATGTAAAAAATGTATATATTTTTGTGTGTAATTATTAAGATGTATAAGTAGTGTCTGGTTTCTGGGCGCGGCGTAATTAGGAATACTAACAAAAAACATTAACAGCGCAGCGCGATTGATTGGGAATTTTTTGAAAATGAAACCAGATAAAGGTTAGTTTGTTATGAAACTATATATATATAATATAATGTATGCCATATTTTATGTCAATAAGGAAGTTGTATAAAAGTTCTGTGCATTTAATGTCATGTTTTAGAAAAAAATGACAAGGTTTCCTTTCAGGGCAGCAGTCCCTGAACAAAATGATCAGATGAAAGTGATGTCGTACGAAGATATTATTGTAAAAAATTTTTTATTTATTAGCACTTAAGTAAAGTGCATGATCAGGGTTTTTCCCTTGAAAGGTTTTCCCCTGATCTTCGCCCGAATGGGATGCACTGTAGGGATTGTATGTTTGTAAAAGATCAATAAATTAGAGTGGAGTACCCCTTTGAGTAGTCGTTTCTGTGTGCTAGTTTAATTAAAGTTTCTAACTTAGAGAGTTAAAATTTTCTGCAAATTCAGTGTTTTCAAGCATTCTAAAGTTCGTGAGTTAAAACTTTCTACAAGTTCAGTATTTTTAGGCATTCTAGAGTAGTTAAAATTTTGTGCAGGTTCAGTGTTTTTCAGACGTTAGGTAAATTAAGCGAGTTCTTGCAGGTCGTTTAGACCTTCAATAAGACACGCTTTTTTTTCTCGGAGGGGGTTGTGACGGGTGCTTACGCGTTTCACTAACCTTCTCTCGACTTCTTTAAATTGTTTTATTTATTTCAACCAATCTCCTCCGAGAGCCAAAAGTGTGACTTATGTAAACGTGATATTTTCGGGTTTAGCGAGTTCGAAAAAGATATAAAAGGGAGAAATGAAATGAAGAGAAAAAGGAGGGTGATTTTGAGAGAGTAGTTTTTCTAGTGGAAATATATTCGTCGGTAGAAGACTATTGAAAAGTATTCATTAAATCGGTTCGGGACGGAACTGAAAGATAGCTGAGATTGAAGCCGCTCATTAAAGCAATCCAGATTTAGAAGAACCTGCCTTAAGAAAAGGTATCAGGTCAGTTGTTTTCATAAATTAAATATAAATGTGTAGCTTGATTGTACGCGTTGTTCTCCGTGGATTCAGTTAGGATTCCGTCGCTCATAATCGAATTCTTCTCGTACTCCACTGTATTTTGTTGATCTTAAGGTTTGAATAGTATTTGTGTAATCTCTCAATTAAGAAAGGCCAATAAATAAGATTGATTTATTAAATTAGTTGTAATTAATTATGGATACAACATATTCAGATTTAGATAATACGAGAAGGGGAGTTAATAATCGTAGAGGAAGTGATAGGCTACGACAAACTTAGTGATAAAATACACAAATATGCTTGGGATTGAATCGTTTGTAAAAACGTTTAAATTAATTAGATTTTAATAACCAGACGTGTTTTATGTTAAATTTGTGTTCCGTTACATTTAAAGATGTCATTCAAAATAAAAATAAAATAGCTGGTCTTTAAAAAATTCTCTTATGCCATCATTTGGGGCTCCATGGTACACGAGGACTTGGTCTTCTCATTTCATCGTTATTCAGAATGATACCATTAAATGAACAAAACGATGTATCAATCAAATTTGAAACGTTATTAATTTCTTACATTATTATTATTCAATATTTACAAAGAAGTACTTACGCAACTAGAGGAAGGTACTCGGCAATGGGCTTCAAGAAAGTGGGTAGATCGGAAGGACATTCGGTGATGCATGCACGACGGAGTGCTTCCAGGGATCTGTGCTGGAAATGTCCTTTGCGTCTCCACAAAAAAAGATTATTTCATTAGAAAAATACTCAATACAACACTCTGCATGAGACTATCAAAGAATCACGAAAAGTGCAGGAAACAAGTAAGAAGGTCATATTTTGTGAAATGTAAGCAAAAGGAAATTTTAGAATTCTAATAGTATTTTTTCGCACAGTATTTTATTCAAAGAAACTGATTAACAGTGTTACGGAAAGTTTGGAATTTCCCCACCGAAAGGGAAGATCTTTCCGCAGCTGGAAAGATGGTATGAAGGCAGGGGCGAATATTTCTTCAGTAACGTTAAGTAAAGAAGGGGCGACATTTGGTAGCAAAAGGCCAATCTGTAAGAATCTAGGTTGATTATTTGACGTGACTCAAGAAAAACCCACTCACAACAATGGAGAGTCAAATCTTAACAGTAACCGTGTGTTTCGCTCGTTTTCAGCAATATTTCAACAACGAATATAAATTGCTACATTTGTGTGAACTTTGAAATTGTGCTGTTGGGGATCTATACATGTGTGTTAATTGCTATGTTAAAAATAAATGCCTTTTATTTACAAAAGGGTTCCAGAATAAATTTCAATTTACTTCGAAAGAGCCTGCTTATGTTTTGGTGGAGCTTCTAGTTATTTGGTTGAAAGTTTTTCTTACGTTTGAACGCCATTCAACGATTTAACAACAGATAAGCTTCTAACAGTATAAGAACTGTAAACTGCTTCCAAAATATCTCTTAGAATTATGGCATTTTAACTAAGAAATCGAATGCAAGCATTACGAGAATTCACTGCCAACATTTAGAATAAGCTATGGTTACATAATTCATTATTCTTTCGTGAAAATAAAATTCCACCTGTTCTCCTCTAGTCTTTGTAAGTCTTCACGTAAAATATTTGAAGCGCAAACTGAATATGACTAAATACAAGAAACTAATAAAGTATGTTTAAAATACCCTTTTCCATCATAAAAATATATTGTAATGGAAATTTTAAAATTAAACCATTTGGAGAGGGGGATGATATACTATAGTACCTGTGCATTTTTATCCCTCAAAGGAGTCAAATCTACTGACTTAGCAAGTACTCGTGAGATAAAATCATCGTTATGATTTCTGAAATTCCGATTAGTTGACGTGAATCCTCAGCTATTTCAAATTTAAACTATGCTCACACATTTTAAGATTTTAGAAAGAAAAACTAAACAAAATTGAAAAATAACAGTTACTTTTATACAAATTTTCGAAATTTAGAATTATTTACAGAATTTGATAGCCTGAAAATTGTTCATGATGTAAAATATGTTCGTTGCACACAAGCGTGAAGTATTATAACTTGACACAAAACAAATGGTGGGTCAATCGACAGAATAACTCCTAGCAAATAAACAATAAATAATTAACGAAAAAATATTCTGATTTCGAAGCACTTATTTCGAAGGAAGGGAAGAGGGACTAATGCACACAACACTTATCATTTGATCGTCTTATGGTGGTCGCCAAGAAAACAAAAAGGTGCCACACACCCTCTCCTGAGATATTGTAATAGGTAAGCAAGTAGAAGCAAATCGATGTGTGAATTCACAAAATTCTACAAGTCGTTTTTTATTTATATGAAGAGCTCGTAACAACTGAACGATGTTTGGTTTCAAAAACAGATATCTCCACAAAACATTCCTCACAGATGCTGCAGGAATGTTAAGTTTCCTTCTAGCAAGGCTGATAGAATTTTGTGAAGTATGTTCGAAATTCTGTCGGATGCACTCTACATTTTCATCGAGGACGGCAGGGATATACCTCTGCTCTGACAATAAGAGTCTTGGAATATCATTGCCTAGTAACTGAGTGTTTATTAACATCGCACTATAAGACACACGGGTGTCGTAATTCTGACCCTCGGTCAAATGACGAGGATGACACCTTATCTGGCACCCCCTCTTCATGCTAACGGGGACTTTGAGCCACTATATATTTAACGCGCATCAGCCCATCCACACGAAGGATCTTCAGTAGCCGTAGGAATCGAACTCATGACACGCCAGCCAAACACTAGTTCGTGACCATAACCAGGAGGTACTGCGGCCACACCATTGCCTAATACTCTGCCTAGAGGTAGGAAGCTCAACATCAGGGGACTGTAGACGAAAATTATACTGTACAGATGAAGACATACTTCGCGAAATGTAAAACACAAAAAGATTTTGCAATTCACCATCTTGGCAAGCGAAAAAAGAGCGTTAGTGCTATCTGTCGGAAAGAATTCTCAAACATTAATAGAGAAATAACAATACAGAATGGACGTTGTAGCTTCATAAATATATCATCTTAGTATGAAGGTAAATTAAAATCGTGTTTTTAATGTTTTCATTTGACAGTTGCTTCCTGATCCTTAAGTCGGAAGGAAAATCGCACGGGTCGTCTCTTCAGAAAGAAACCAGTTTTCTTCGACGATGAAATAAATGAAATCAGAATATTTTCTCGAGCGAAATTTGTAGCTCAAACGCACCCCCTTGATATTCCGAGTGAAATAATAAACCGTTAAACTTTAATCATTTGCAAATTCATTTCTAAATTGCAATATAAAAAGTAGATTTGTTAAAATGTTTCATTTTCTTAATGTCGAATTTCTATTATTTTACGTACGAGTATATCACATTTTTGAAGCCAAACTTATGTTTTAAGTTCAGCAGAATGCTATAAATTTCTATTTAAAAAGAAAGAAAGACAGAGAGGAAAATAAAAACTTACTGCGATAGTTTCCAAAGGGTCTCTGGTCGGATGGCTCCCTCCAGGTGAACGTGTAGCTCCACCTGTTGGAAGCAAAAAATTACTCGTCAGTCTTTTCGAATTCGATTCAATATCATCATTTGCATCTCTGTTTATAGTATTACTTCTACTTTAAGGTTAGCAAAGAATAATACACTGCTGGCTACCGTAAATGCAACACTAAGAAAGACAAGAGATAGCACAACAAAATTTATTTTTTAGATAACATGTTGACCAAGTATCAAATGATTAAATTTATAGACTTCTCTGAAGTGTGGTTCCTGCCAGAATCAGTAGCCAGAGTAGCCGCTATTGTTGGAGATCACCGCTGCCACACGCCTCGGCATTGATTCAAAGAGACTTTGGATGAGTTCTTGGGGTACAGCAGACCAAGCAGCTTCCACACGTTGTCAAAGTTGATCTGGTGTGGCAGCTGGGGGTGTAATCTGGGACAATCGTTGAGCAACCATGGACCACATCTTTTCTATCGGCGAAAGATCCGGAGAGTGAGCCGGCCAGGGAAGCAACTCAATCTGGTGATTGACGAAGAACCTTTGGACAATGCGTGCCACGTGTGGTCGCGCATTATCCTGTTGAAATATGGTTGTGGCCAAGTTCTGAAGGTAAGGAAGGACAACTGGCTCCAACACCTCGGAGATGTAGCGCTGGCTGTTTAAAGTACCGGCAATGCGTACTAGAGGAGTGCGAGAGTGATATCCAATACCACCCCATACCATAATACCCGGTATAGGACGAGTGTGGCGGTGCATAACGCGGCTGTTCAGCATCATCTCTCCACGGTGTCTCCAAACTCGAATCCGACCATCATGGTGTTGCAGACAGATGCGTGACTCGTTAGAAAAGACAACTTCATTCCATTCTTCCACCCACATCCTTCTTTCATCGCACCATTGGCGGCGGAGATGTCTGTGGTTCTGCGTCAAGGGAAGACCAAGCAATGGACGTCTTGGGGACAGACCACTCTGCTGTAAACGGCGTCGAATGGTACACGCAGACACTGAATGATGCGTTACAGACTCAATGTGCTGTGCCATGGTTCGTGATGTGACTGAGCGATCCGTCACTGCCATGCGCACAATTTGCCTGTCCTCACGTGAAATGGTGCACTGAGGTGGATGCAATCGACCACGTCGGTTCGTCGTACCTTCCTGCATCCAACGGTCACATATCCGCATTACAGTTGTTTGGTTTCGTCCAACACGACTACCGATTTCCCTGATAGATAATCCACAATCTCGGTAGGCCACTATCCTTCCTCTGTCGAACTCGGGTGCTTGATCAAAGCTGATCACTGTTTTCTACGAGACAACTGATCGTTTTTCGAAAAAACCACAATAAAAACACAATTGCTGAACTTGAAATTGTCGAAATCTCCAAGCCTTAAATAGCGCTTTGAGGTGGCGCCACAGGCGTGCGTGATGTGTGTCTGCGCTGAAATTCTAATAATTTGAATATCTCACTTCCGCTAATGCATGTTGTAAATTTCATGTTATTTGCGTGCTTCCTTCAGGGTGTTGCATTTACGGTGGCCAGCAGTGTATTTAAGTTATACACGCTTCAAAACAAATGTAAGATTTTTATTCAAAATATACAAAATTTCTTAACAATCCGCCAGTAGCTCGACTTAACATTTATATTACATCATGAATATTCATACAGCTACTTAATGTATGATGCTTCACAACTTTTGTAATAGTATTTGGGGGCATTTTTGTGCCGAATCATTCGTTTCATAGTATCGCTTTGAAACATAATTTCGTAGCATTGCTTATTACTTAGAATCCTTTGGTATTCTAACATTTACTGTTGATATCCTTTTTAATCTTAGCAAATGTAGTGTGATATCTGTTTTTGTGTGATGTTGGGGAGAAGATGGAGGCAAAATAATAAGCAATTTTAAGCTTTGGAGAAACGTAACACATGTAATATTCAACTGGAGATTAAGTCATGCTATGTTTTTAAAATCTGCGTATTTTCCTTAAATACAGCATTTAACTCTTTTTCAAGGTACCCAAAATGTTTAAAATTAACTGCAAAAATGTTGAAAAAATAAAACTTACCCTAAATTTCGGTGTTTTGGATGGATCAGAGCATTTTTTCCACCCTTCCATTTTTCTTTCTTCACGGAAACTACTCGTCCTGGCACTGGAGAAAACACACCTTTGGGCTTTGATTCTCCTTTTTATCTGAACTTGATATGAAATATCGAGCCACCACTGTTCTCCGATGATTCGTAAAAACCTTCGATATCTTTCCTTATCTCTCATTTTCCGCTTCAGCTGTTACGATGGGTTATGAAAGAAATTCGTTCGACTGATTGTCCAATTCAATGTTTTCCTTCTGGCAATAAATTCGGTTCTCTGAATAAGACGGCAGATTTTGAAGATTGAGGTGCAGAGTAGGTGGCCATTTGGCGACAGAAGTGATTGCCAAACAACTTATATGTAGTGATAAAAGTTCTTGGAATTTACAAATAGAATTTTTCAAAAAAAAATAATTAAATAATGAAAAATACAAAAAATATTTTAAAAGTCATCAATAATAAATAAAAATATAGTTTTAATTTTTTAAAAAAATTAAAAGTAATTTATAAATTAGAAAATTAAAGAAAAAGGCTTACTTGCACTTTGTATCAAATACATTTTTTCCTTTCGTTTCAAATCATAGAAAAAAACCTAAATATTACTGTTCAAGATAATTCGAAGGATCAACTTCAAAACAAAAAAAATCCGACAGCAAATAATTCAAAAAAGAAAAATTCCGAATAAAAGTATTTGAAGCTTTGATATACGAACAAATTGAAAATACGAAATGAAAACAAAGAATTGTTAATTTAAAAATAATCTGCCTTTTTTAAAACATTTGCAAATTTTTAATAACGAATGTAAAAGGAACAAGTGGCCTTATCTGCATAAGGCTTGTAGTGTCCAAGTCCTATCTTGGACTGAGTTCACATTACCCGACGCGCTTCTTAGTGTAGGAGGAAACATATCATCACCAACAAAAGCCATAATAACAATTTTTTATTGAGGACAGACAAAACACAAATAACAAACACAAGTTCAATTTATAAGTGGAAACCTCGGAGTGATTACCTAATACCTAGATTAATCCTAATACTCAAATCTGATACTCAAATCTAACATTCAAATTTAATATTCCCGTCTAAGTAATCTCAGCTATCAGAATTGACAAGGAGACGAACTCTTGCTAACTTCAGGTCGGTACTAAATCTAATTCCTTTGATTCTTTTAATGATTAATCTAGTATACTTTAATTTAAATATATCAAATACGCGCTAAGCTTGTTGAAGTGATCCGTAGACGATACTTACATGTAGTTTGGCAATCCCTTCTCTCTCCTCTTTTACGAAATCTAGACTTTATATAGTCAAATTAATTAGCATATAACTATCTCGTGTTTTTCCCGAAGAGGCTATGAAATAGAATAAATGCTGGCCCCAAAGTTACCCAAGAGGATTAGTTTGGAAATTTACGCGGATAGCCCCGTCACAGCCCCCTTCAAGAAAAAAACGGGATTTATAAAAGGGTCTCAATGACCCGATATAAATTAAGTTGAAAATTTTAAGTCTTAACTTATCTAGACATCTTAAATTTTAGTTTAGCAGTAACTTTTATAGAACAATACGCTAAAGAAACACTCAAAACTACTGGCTCAAAATTTAGTCACTCCAAGATTTTAATTTTTACATTCATTATATAAGGTGTACCCCATTTGGGCGAGGACCAAGGAAAAACCTCCCACTGGAGGGAAAAACCCGGCCGTACACAACCCGAAAATTTAGATTTTTTAATTACATCCTGGGTTACATAACTATTATCTTCGACACAAAATCTTCAAAACATCAGGGTCAGCCACCCTGAAATGAGAACTGGATCAGTGGACGTACAAAAAAAAATTTTGAACACTTTATACACACAACAACATTGAATTCACACATACTTAAATTGTCAATTACTTTACAAATTTTATGTGGTTTCAAAAAAAAAACTCCCATTCCAATCGCGTAGCGCTGTTAGTGTTATGGTTAATTTCCTCTTTACGCCGCCAGTCCCAAAAACCAGCTATATACTAATATACACTTCAATATGTTTATATACACAATTATATACAATTTTAAAACATTCAATATAAACAAACAATACAATGAATTCTCGCACCCTTATCCAAGCCTTTACACGTAGTAAACAAATGTAAACATACATATGCTCTTTCCACAATTTAAAATATATTTAAATATACAAAAGTTCATTTCACTCAACGTAGTGAGACTTTTGCATTTGGACAACATTACCAACAAAACAAGACTTGCTTCTTGCAAAAATTCAACCGACTGCCTGTCAGTAAAAATATAAATGAAACTATACAACCTGGCTAATATCTTGCTCCGCTTCTTTCTCTAATGTAACCGATCTGCACCTCCAATGATGTGGACCGTCTGTGTTGACTCTCTCCTGGCATTCTGGTATATAGTCTCGGCGACTCCTCAAGTTGTAGTTGTGACCTTGTCCTTCTTTATCTCTTCTAGATCGGGTGGATCCTTCATGGTCTGTCAATGATCCTATTGATGATCTTGATCTGGCTTTCCCATAGACTTCTCTGCCGTCTTTGGAATTGCTGAAGTTTGACCTTTTCTGTTGTCTCCGTCGTAGTTGTTGGCGATCTTTTTCTGGAACTTGTCTACTGTAGCGATCTTCGACTTTGTTTCTCTTCCTTGTCTGCACATTCGACGAGATGGAGGACGGGAGCCTTCGTTTGTAGACTTCTCCGTTGACATGTGCTCTTTTACTCCTCGGCTCCTCTGGAAGTGACTCCTGTTTTCTCTTCCATCTTCTGGAGTGTTGGTTTTTTATTATTTTTTGTTGTCTCGTCTGTGATGGCGAGTCAACTAATGTCCTCTTGTACCGACCCTTGGTCAGCTCGTGTCCGCTCCTTTTTGTCTCTCGGTGATTACTTTTATTCCCTACTCTATCATTTTCATTTTTCTCCAGTCTTCCACCAGACTCATTACTCTTAGAACTTTGTGACCTATCTAACCCATATCTACCATCCTCAAAACTACTCGATTGATATTCGGATCCTTTACTAACTGAACAATCTACCTCCACTAAACTTTCATCACTTTTTCTCTGATGGTAAATTCGAACCTGATCTATATTGACTGTAGTTCCTCTAAATGCCTTCCAAATTACAACATTTTTGTTTTTAACACTCACAACTCTAAAAGGACCCTCAAACTTAGGGCAGAACTTAGCAACCACCTTTTTAATGGCTGAACTTATAGGGGGAGTTTCGACCAACACTAAATCATCCACCTTAATGTTAATTTCACGTCTCCTTTTATTGTAATACTTCGCCCACTTTTCTTGCTTTTTCATTGTATTCTGCCTAGCTTCCTCAAAAACCTTTTCAAAATTCCCAACCACAAATTCTGTACCATCCGTCACCATCACAAGTTTTTGAAACGGGGTAATAATTTTCCTGCCAAAAAATAATTCTGCTGGGGTCTTTCCTGTGGTGTCATGGACTGCCGTTCTTAATGCATATGCGAATTCATTTAGAAACCTGTCCCAGTTTTCATGATTATTATTTACAAAAGAAGCAATCATTTGTAATAAATCGCGATTAACTCGTTCCGTTCGATTTGATTGAGGTCGATACACTACTGTTTTGACATGCTTTATATCTAATCTATCACTTAAATGTTCAAAAACTTCAAATATAAATTAGAACCGTTGTCTCTGATTAACTTGATAGGATCTCCATATCGCGAAATATAATTTTTGAACAGGGCATTGGCGATTATTTTTGCGGACGCCTTTCTGAGGGGTATTATTTCCAACAACTTCGTAAAATGTGTGATCCGTTATTACGCAAACATATCGATATCTTTGGGGTTTCGATTCTGGGTAGGGGCCTAATAAATCTAATGAAACTATTTCGTTCGGATAATTAGTTACAATTGGTATTAAATGACCGGCTGGTAACGCGTTCTTATAGTTATTTTTCTGGAACGTCTCGCATGTCAAAACATAATCGTGTATCTTCTTACGTATGTATGGAAAATAACATGCATCCTTCACGCGTAAATATGTTTTCCGTATTCCAAGATGTCCAGCCATAGGCTTATCATGAAATTCGTGCATTATCGCACCTCGCATCGATTTTGGAATATATACTCTCATTTCTCCGAGAGATGATGCGTACTTCGCATAAAATAACAACCCTTCAATAAGTTTAAAATCCTGGGACCAGTTTCCACAGACGCCCACATTTACTGAACTCTCATCCGGGTTTTGTAAGTAGCGATAAATATCACCGAGCTCGGGGTCCTGCTTTTGTTCAGCTATCAATTGTTCCCTTGACGAAAGTACCAAATCTCTAATTACTGCACAAGTTATATTGCTATCCTCAAAATTTTCCACAGGATTCCGCGACAACAAATCTGCCACAACATTTTGAAACCCTGGTCTATGCTCCCATTCAACATTAAATTCGGCTAGTTTGAGTGACCATCGTATCATACGACTTCATAAATTTTTACCATTAGTGAATTTCGTTAATGCTGCATGGTTTGTAATTACTTTTACATTTAACGATCCAAAGTAGGTGCAAAACTTGTTTAAAGCCCAAATCACCGCTAAACATTCGCGCTCGGTTACTGTGTAATTTCACTCCGCCTTATTAAGTGTGCGGGATGCATATGCTATGGGTCTCTGACTTTGCGTAAGCACCGCTCCAATCCCAATAGAACTCGCATCCGTAAAAAGCTCAAATTGTACATTAAAATCCGGTAATTTTATCACAGGTGCTTCCGTAATTGCACGTTTGATCCATTCAAAAGCAGCTTGCGCCTCTTCCAACCAATTAAATTTCCTACCCTTCTTTTTTAAATCATACAGTGGCTCGCAGAGATCTGCGTACCCCTTAACAAATTTTTGATACCATTGGGCCATTCTGAGAAATTTTGATACTTCTCTCGTATTTTTTGGTGCTTTCATTTCGAGTATTGCCTTAACTTTAGATTCATCCGTGGCTATCCCATCTTTACTAATCACGAGGCCTAATAGCCCAGTCATCTTAGGGTTTCGCTGCGGAATGAGAGATAATAAGCTGAAAACTCGTATATACCTTTATTTTGGTATTCTAAAAGTTGTCTCAATAGTCTCATAAAATCTCGTGTCCGCGTCTTAAGATATTCAAGGTCAAAGGTCAAAAAATTCGGTTTTTTGCAAATATCTCGTTTCCTATGGTTTTAATTTTATTTACGTTTATTATAAATATTGTAGAGAATAAAATTTTATATAATTCAATTGAGAAAATTTTTTATACATCAAACCGTTTTTGAGATAGGGGGCGCTGAATGCTCAGCGCTTAGTTATCTACAGCAGAATGCAATGTCGACCGTTAGTGACATGATATAATACGCTGTATATAGTCTATTAACCTTTAAAATATACATAGCTATGAACATTTGGCCTTTTTATTAATTATTACGTTACTTTTAGTAATAGATTTCATTAAACAAGTATATCTTTCTTTTATAACTAACTTTTGAACTACACTGTTCGTGTAGTTCAAAAGTTGTTGACAGATATGCTTAAAGTATTTTTTAATTATATTCTGTTTTTATATATACTAGTTACATTTAAAGTAGAAAAAATAAAGTAAGTAATTTTTAATTATATTTTTACTTAGAAATATCGTTTTATACAATTATTATAATTAAAATTTGGATGTATATAGGTTTTACAAAAATTTTAATTATAAGACGAAAATGAATGTTAATTTTTTACCTCTTATTCTTCATTGTCTTACGATCACTCGAAAATTTGCAATTCATTCTCATTATTTTCGTTATCAAGGATATTTTTCTCCAAACCTTGAAGGATTTCGGAATCAAAAGTACAATCTTCATCGAGATCGCTCTCGTATCGTGAAGCATTGAAGCAATCTTGCCCATCACGCTGTCCACAAGCTGAAGAACATTGAAACTCCCATTTCCTACATCCACAGCGTGGACCACAACCATTTTTGCAGTTACAAAATATGGTATTGAGTAATTCATCTGGAGCAGGCGGTAATATTGTCGTAATCGGTTCCAAGAATTCATTCCGCAGAATCCAACCCCATTCCTGGGGTTCTAAATCATTCCCTAGCCAAGTTTGAACTTGATAATATACACGGCTAATGTGTTGCTGAACCGCTGCACTTGTTGGTGGAAGATTGGATAAATGCACGGGTTTGTTGAGCTTTGTTGACTTGATGAATTGAGTGTATCGTAGATTATATTATCAATACCGTTCTCAGATTTTGGAGCATTGTATATCGCCAACAAGTCTCGTAATCCATTTTCATGTAATGTTTGTACAGGACAGTTTTCTTCTTGGAATACTTGAGCTAGTTGATCGAAGTTCGGAAGATTCTCTAATATTCTAATGAAAGTTTTTTCCCCTTTTTTAAAAATTGCAGATGTTGTATCACATCCACTAAATGCGTGTAGAAACAAAGTATGCTTTTTACAATGAGGATATTTATCAAAATTTTTGGAAAAGTAAATTTGAGTTTTAACATTCCCTTTGCCATCTTTTCTTAAGAACACTTCTTTTTGATGGGCTTGAGTACGTCCAATTAAAATGACGAGCAAATCAATATCTTCTCCTACTATGACGGCAGTCCTGTGATGTTCCTATTCTCCAATAGCTGTTTCTACGATAAGAACATCTGCATCATCTTTGGCCTGTTTTATCGTGATAACAACAGATTCTAATTTCCCAATCAACATGTTAATAAAAAAAATTTTATTACATCCATTCGACAAAAAATTATCTTGGCTAATTGATACTATCATTGTTTTGTCGAAACAAACATCATTCGATTTTGATAAAGCAGGAGTTCTTCTTAGCTATTCCATTGCTTATGTTTTTGCTATAGTTCGAGTATCCATCAAACACAACTACAATTTCATAACCATAATGTTTTGTAAATATTTTACGTATTTATGTAAAATTATTTAAAAAGTATCATCTTTACTCCATACGATGCGATGCAAAAGAAACCCACCATCGATAATGTATGTTACATTATTTTCATCGAGGTCAAAATCTACATGAGTCATATTGTCTTATAATGTCGCTTTCGTGGTTTTTCTCATGCCATCATTATCAAATAAAGTTGATGGATATGGACTTAGTTGATATTGGAGATATTCTTGAAGATTACGTTCAAACTGTTTGCTTACAGTTATTCTTTAGAAGAGTAGCAATGGATCAATTGAAACTCTACAACCGTTAATTTTGACAGATTTGTTGACAATCGAAAGCGGTAAAACCTTATCGGATCGTTTTAACTTTATTTCATTAAATTTTAAACCAGCTATATTTACCATTGATTGTAATCCGATTTCATGGGCTTTGTGGCAGTTAATTTGATCATTTCCAACTATTACAGAAACTAAATATACCAATTGTTGCGTATTTGGAAAGGGATTATGAAATGTAAGCCATTCAACTAGTTTACTTACATGTATTATCTCTTTTTACACTAGAATCCTTAGCATTAACGTGTTGTTCAGTAGAGTCTAAAGAAACTGTACAAAACTTCTCCATCTCGTCACAAATTGTATTTGTAGCGTACATAGCAAACACCCATTTACATTTATATCAGCATTGTCCCCAACATATTGAACAAGCACCCCTGATTCCGATGATAAAGTACGAGGCTGTGGATGGTAAACTGCTGAAATTTCGTACTGTACAGTATTACAATACGAAGTTGCAAAATCCAAGTTATATAACACTTCTATAAGTCTTTTAGATCCATATATTTTATGAATAAACACAGAAAGGCTTAATAGTAGCTGTGGTGAAAATGATCGTTCTCGTAATGCAGCCATTATTGCATGACTTATTGACGCGCATTTTGTTTTTAAATGCTATTTTTCCTTTTCTGTTTTTCATTATGACTTATCGTAAGAAATGCAATAAACTTTTTGGTATATCTTGATTTACATCATCCAACAGTTTACTTGGAGGTGGATAAGACTTGCTTTCAACGACAGATGACCGAATGTCTTCACGAATAATAGCTGCTGCAGCTTCTACAATTCGCAACAGTTTTTCTCTTCGGGATCCCTTTTTTTATTATCATACCAAGCTTTTGATAATATATTAGCTTGTGTATCACAAAAAGATATGATTGTAAAAGATCTTACTTTTGTCGTAATTATTATATTCGTCAAATATTTTTGTTGAAGTCTCGTAATTATAGTTTTATTATCTGGTACATACCCCGTCAGGACATCTATGAGTTCTTTCAATGTAAATTGGGAATCGTCGTGATTTTCGATGTAATTAAAAATCTCTTCCATAGCTTCTGAGACTTGACTATCTTGGCGAGACTTCTTTTCAGTAGATGGTATCTGATTTAAGAAATTAAGTGTAGCAGAAGTATGATATTTTGCTTCAGAAGCGATCAAATCATACTCACAAAGTATACGATCTTTCACTAATTCTCCTATAGAATCACCACGTTTTTTTTTTTTTTTTTTTTTTTTTTGCTTTTTTTAAGACATTGTCTTTAAACTCAAGAGTACTCACTTTACTGATCTTGTGCCTGTACTTCTCTTTTTTTTTAGTTTCTGTTACTTCATTAGCTATTTGACCCCAAAATAAACAGAGCTTTTTGAAATCAAACGCTTCATTTCTTCTTTTACGAGGGACACTAGGTGATGATAAAGGTTCACTGTTTTCAATGCGTCGTTTCGTTGCTGTAATAGAATTTTTACTAATGTACACTTTTCGGCACTCGGTATGTACATTCACGGAGGTTGAAGAATTTAAAAAAATCAATGTGACCGTCCTTTCGTTCGATACTTGCTACTCTCAAAGTTTTTAAACCGCGCACTACTTTAACCGGATAACCTTGTGATAGTGATTCATTACATATAAAACATAAATCAGACATAACTCTCAAAATTTTACGTCCGTCGTAGCTAAAATACAATTTAAAACTACGAATAAACGTGGCTAGTAGAAACTGAAATGTTGAAATGGAAATCGGTCTTTATTATTTAACTAAACATGAGTCCATCAACAAGCTACAAATTAAACGTTCGTATATTAGGTGTGTATAAAAATGTACGTGTATAAGAATGTAAAGCGTCCTCTAGCGCGCATAAACATTCAGTGTATCCTTAGACTCCAACCAGAGAGGAGTCGAATCGAGACGAGACATTTTAACAAACAATAGTCAATTGGAAATTGAGGGAGACTCTCCTTTATTTGAGTATTTTACCATGTTTTTATTACGTCTGTCACGGTGGAATTTTGCAATTCATTTTAAACTAACTTCCCAATGAGCTAGAGACTTGAAATTTGGACCATAGCTTAGAAGTGGATGACAATGCATGAAAATATGCTTTTTAGTTCCTTATAAAAACATGGTACATTAAAATTTTTTTAGTTCTTAGATCATGTTTTCTTTGAGGTAACTAAGCTATCAATAGGGGTCACCACAGGTCTAGGCATAATCTGCACAGAAGGAAACAAATTTGAAGGTTTATACATTTCAAACTAATTGTATTTAATTTTTATTCTTAAAATGTAATTAGCATACATTAAAATATAATTAAAGTAAGTCTATAGTTTCAGTTAACTGTTTTTCAATTACACTAACAGATGCGGAGTATTAAAAAATATGCTTGATTAATGAAATCTATTACTAAATGTAATGTAATAATTAATAAAAAATGCCAATTGTTCGTAACTATATATATTTTTAAGGTTTATAGACTTTATAAGGCGTATTATATCATGTGACTAATTGTTGACCTTGCATTTTGCTGTAGATAGCCAACCATTGCGCGCGTTCAGCGCCCTCTATTTCAAAAACGGTTTGATGTATAAAAAAATGTTTCAATTAAAGTTATAAAAAATTTTATTCTCTACAATATTTATAGTAAATGTAAATAGCTTTAAGGCCATAGAAAACGAGATATTTGCAAAAAACCGAATTTTTTTACCTTTGACCTTGAATATCATAAGACGCGGACATGAGATTTTATGAGACTTTTGAGACAACATTTAGAACGACAAAATAAAGGTCTATACAAGTTTTCAGCTTATTATCTCTCATTCCGCAGTTGACCCTTTTTTTTTTTACTAAGATGACTGGGCTATAAGTACTTTAGTTTCTCACATCCAAACTTACACTTATCTTTGTTCAACGTCAACCCCGCTTCTTGCAATAACCTAAATACTTCCCTTAAATGTTCCAAGTGATGTGCAAATGATGGAGATGCGATGATGACATCATCCATATACACTTGGACACACTTCCCTAACAGTGGTTGCAATATAATATCTATGGCCTTCTGAAAATTTGGCGCTGCCCCCGAGAGGCCGAATGGCATGCGCTAAAACGCTTAAGTGCCGTTTTTCGTCACAAAAGCAGTTTTGGATACATCCTTGGGGTGTACTGCCAATTGAAAATAGCCAGAGCGCAGATCTAAAGTACTCATTATTTTCGTGTGAGGAATATTAGTAATTAAATCCTCGATGAGTGGCAAAGAATATCTCGGGTACTTAGTTACCGCATTGAGTTTGCGATAATCCACCGCAAATCTGTAAGCCTCGGGATTGTCCTGGGGTAATCCGTTCTTCTTATGACACAAAAGTAGATAAGAAAAGCCGATTCTGCTGTAAAGGCGCAGGCGCGGAGTTAAGTTGTTTTCCTCCTGTGGAGGCGCAGGCGCGGAGTTGAGTTGTTTTCCTCCTGTGGAGGCGCAGGTGCGCAGACGGTGTGGAGTGGAGTGGAGTTGTTTTCCTCCTGTGGAGGCGCAGGGGCGCAGACGGTGTGGAGTGGAGTGGAGTTGTTTTCCTCCTGTGGAGGCTTCGTGGAGTTGAGTTCTTTCCCTCCTGATTTTTGGAAAATCTTTGCTTAGATAATATTTTAAGAGAAGTAAGAGAAATGTTATATCCACATGATTATTTTGAATATTATGAGGATCTGAATAAAATAATTTTTTAAATGTTTAATTTGAGTTAATTTTATTTATATTGTTTGTTAGTTTAATTTATGTTGAGATACTTTCTTTTTAAAAATAAGTGTGGGTATATTTAAAAAAAAAATTATCTCAGAATGTTTAAGCGTAAATGATATGTTAAATACATTTCATACAAAAGTAAGAAAAAAAATACTATATAAATATTTTGTATAAGTTTCCGACAAGATTTGGCTTTAAAAAGTTTATTTTTATAAATCTGAAAGAAAAAAAATGGTTTATATATATATATATATATATATATATATATATATATATATACGGTTATAATGTTAATTTTATTCATACTGCTTTCTAGTTTAATTTATGTTGAAATAGTTTCATTTTAAAAGATAAATATCAATATAAGTCTTTCAAACAAATTAACTAAGTATGTTAAGCATAACTGATATTTTAAATATATTTTGTATAAAAGTAAGGAAAAATTTATGTTTATGTGTTTAAAGCAAACTCTTTGCCTTTTCCAAAGAGTATAAATTGTATAACTGTTCATTGCAATAACCATTTAGTTAAATTATTTTTTTCTTAATTGAATAGAAATAAAAAAATTTAAATCGCTTTCTTGAATGTGTTTTTGTAATAATCTTTTTTTGAAAAAAAAATGAGCACTTTTTACTATTGGAACTTACAAATTATGTAACTGAAGAATTTTTGGAAAATCTTTGCTTAGATAATATTTTAAGAGAAGTAAGAGAAATGTTATATACACCTGATTATTTTAAATATTAGGAGAATCTGAATAAAATGATTTTTTAAATGTTTAATTTGAGTTAATTTTATTTATATTGTTTGTTAGTTTAATTTATGTTAAGATGCTTTCTTTTTAAAAATAAGTTTGGGTATATTAAAAAAAAAATTTCTCAGAATGTTTAAGCGTAAATGATATTTTAAATACACATTTCATACAAAAGTAAGAAAAAAAATACGCTTTAAATATTTGTATAAGTTTCCGACAAGATTTGGCTTTAAAAAGGTTATTTTTATAAATCTGAAAAAATTGGGGGGGGGGGGGTTATACGGTTATATTGTTAATTTTTTTTCATACTGCTTTCTACTTTAATTTATGTTGAAATAGTTTCATTTTAAAAGATAAATACCAATATACGTCTTTCAAACAAATTAACTAAGTATGTTAAGCATAACTGATATTTTAAATATATTTTGTATAAAAGTAAGGAAAAATTGATGTTTATGTGTTTAAAGCAAACTCTTTGCCTTTTCCAAAGAGTATAAATTGTATAACTATTCATTGCAATAACCATTTAGTTAAATTATTTTTTTCTTAATTGAATAGAAATAAAAAAAATCATTTATTATACATTGCTTTAATAACACATTGTAAATTTTAATTCGGTGTAATGATTAAACATACACAGTAAAGATACAAAGTAAATTGTTTATTCAGAAATCAACATCTTGTATTGCGTTTTGCATTACAATCGTATATATATATATATATATATATATATTCCCAGTGAAGAATGTTTTGATAAAACGAGCGTTCAAGTACAATAAAAAGCTTGGTAGATCAATTTTTAACTATAATAGTATTATGGAAATGGTAAATCAGAAAGAATGTAGATACAGTGATTATAGAGAATATGTGGATGAATATCATGGGCACGTTGTAACAGGAAACATAGAGATAGTTCAAGATCAAAAGTTGAAAGAAATTATGTACAAAGGCACTGGATTTCGTTTAATGATTTCCAATAGCAACTTAATAGTAAAAAAACAACTATCTGAAGATATTAACAAATTTATCCTCAATATTGCAATAAAATATAACTTACCTACTCAGGCCTTTAGGGAATATGGTTTTTATGTCCTCAAGGACTTATTGAATTTTTATTTTAGAACAAAAAAGGATATTTCCTATAGAGAAATAAAAAGACCTATAGAGGATTTACAAAAACACTTCGTGATAGTTTACGTGGATAAAGTCCCAGGAAACTATGCAATTATATGCAAATATTATTACAGTAAACTACTAAATGATCATATACAAAATAATAATGCATATGAAGTAAACAAATTTTGTATGAAAGAAATTAACAACAGATTATTAGCATTTTGTAGACAATTGGATATTTCTAACAGTAGTATTAAATATCCCCATATATTTTTGACTCCCAAATTTCATAAAAATCCAGTCAAATTCCGCAGTGTAACAAATGGATTCAATACTTATATATCCAAATCGGGAAGAATTTTACAGAACATATTACAGGATACAATAGACAAATTTAAAGATTCTTCTATTATAAAAAACAGCTATGACGTAATAAAGAAGGTTGAGCAACAAAGGGTATTTTCAGTGCATGGATTCGATTTTGAAGACCTATTTAACTCTATCGAAATAGAAGATATGATTCAGATACTTACAGATGCATATGGGAAATATGGTTTAAATAATTGTATTGGTTTTGAAAAGTTCAATATACTAATTAGATTTGTAATACAGGAGAACTTCATTATTTTTGATAACAAACTTTACAAACAAATAAAGGGCTTGCCTCAGGGTGGCCCTGCAAGTAATAGTCTTGCTAACTTATATTTACACCATTATGAATCAGGTCGAAGAAATGATCCATCATGCCTTTTGTTGAGATATATGGATGATTTAATTGTTATTGGTCGAGACAGGGAATTTAAACCTAACATTGATTTTTATCCGGATTATTTAAAATTGATACAGACAAATTTTAACTCAAACAAAGTTGAATTCTTAGATTTAGATTTACATATCATTGACAACAAACTATATAGCAATATTTATGATAAAAGGGATGCATTTAACTTTAATGTTATAAAGATCCCAAACTTCAATAGTTGCATACACATATCAATATTTAGAAACATAATTTTAAATTTCTTGATAAGAAATAATAATTTAACTACACATAATATTGATAAGTTCAAGAACATTCAGAAATTTTTATTTAATTGCATACAAAGTGATTATCCCATCAACTTCTTGAAATCATACATAGATCAAAAACATTTCTTAAAAATCTTTTTAAACTCATAAAAATTGGCAACTTGTGACAGATTCCACGATAGGTTTTGCGAAATGCACAGATCCACCACACAACATTACGTCCACAAAGTCAGCTTGTTAGTGGTCCAGCTGTGAAGAATATGTTCATTCCACACACAGGTTACATTTTGATACACACACATACCAACGTTTACACGACTATACTTTAAAATTATTAGTGACCAACCAAAATTTCTATGACCAATCAAAAAACTTTTTGAATGCAATCTGGCTTTCATCTAATATTACATATTTAAACTCGAAAGTAAGAATATTGATGTTTTGGGTTATAGCGTGGCATTAGTGGGAGTGATGAATAATGTAGGAGTTGTGATTGATGTAGGAGAAATGAAAAATTCTTGAGAAATTGGAATACCGTTCATCGATTTCATTTATTAATAGGATGATTTGGGGTGAGTTTTTTTTTTTATTTTGTTTTTTTTTATTTATTTTTTATTTATGTAACCTGTTTTGATGTTGAAAAGAATTTAATTTTTGAATGTACTACACTCTTGTTTTGAATTTTCAAACTTTTAAGGTTTTTTCATTCTATACAAACATTTCAAGGATCGGTGCATATTCTTTGATTTTTTTATGGTTGTTTTATTATGCACTAAGGTGTTTTTGCATTTTAACATTTTTATGTTATATCCTTCAAAATGCAATGACGAATAGTTTAATTTTTTTAAGTATTAAAAAGAGAAATATTTTTTAATTTTAAATTTTTAAAAGAAAAGTTTTTTAAAATTTAAATTTTTAAATTTTAAATTTTTGTGAATTTGGATATTTCCAGATTAGTTTACCAAGTTGCAATAGGGGGAAGGTTGGCGCCATCAAACTAGTTTAACCCCACTTATCGGTCCTAAGTCCGAGGTTGCACTTGGATATTTTATAATTTTTATCTTATACAATTTTAATTTCGCTTGAAAACGTTGATATTCATTATTTTTATTCGCCATTGAAATTTTGAAATATGATGTTGTACTCTAGGTTTAATATGATTTGCATATTTGCTTGGTTATATTAGTGTGAGGTATTTTGGATATATTTAAATATATATATATATATATATATATATATATATATATAGTAACATAAAATGAAAGAAATACATGGCATAATAAAATTGATAATACAAAATAATATCACTAACAAAGCTAGAAGATTCAAACCAGATTTAAAGAAACACACTTTAAAAATAATGGAAGAGTCTATTATAGAAGAATTAACTAAGCGTATGTATAACATGGAACAGAATTAGAACTTTAAAATGTAAGAAGCCAAAAGAGTCAATAGACTAAAATGAAGACCTGTTATGATTTCTAAAGCTGTTGCTGAATTAGGACCAGCAAAATTAGGGTTAAATATATTTTATGGATCCTACCTTCCCCTGTTCAGCAGAAATTTTATACATAACAGGAAAACATACCAATATTGAAAAGTTAGGCCTAAAACCAACCACGTGTAATTTGCAACCAAAAGAAAAATAAAATAAAAATAATAGAAAATATGAAAGGAAATGAATCCTAACAAAATACAAATAAAAATAATTTTGAAAAGGAATAATGAAGCAAAAACTTACATGAAAAAATGCAAATAACCGGAGAGCGGGAAAAACTGTACGTACGAGAACAATACGCTAAATGATCGTTAAAAATGACGTGTTAAGTTGATAAAGCCAGATGCAAAAATTAGTGGCGCCACCTGGATAGTTTTTTTGTAATTAAACAAAGCAAACTAAAACAAATTGAAAATAATAAAAAACAGAAGGAGAAAAAAACAAAGAATAATACTTAAACTTTGAAAAGGAGAATTAGAGAGATAATTTAGACATATATTTAAAAATGAAGTTACTTGGATAGTTGTATTCCAAGCAATTATTACAGGAGAACAACAAATTGTAAAATTGATTTCAGTATAAGGATTACACAAAAAGATTTAAAGTAATTTGTTTATTTACAAAAGCAGCATTCCATTTCACATTTGAAAGCAAGTGAGGATTTCGTGGATAAAGGCTCGGGCTGGACGAAATCTTAAGACTCGAAGTACGCACGAACCATTTTTCTCCATTCAGGTATGAGTAAAATCGGAAAAGTATGCCCACAAAAATAAAGAATAAGATTGAACTTTGTAATAGAAAAGCCTTTCCAACACCTCCTAAACGAGGCGAAAAAAGTTTCGAAAATGAACGATATAGGAATAAACATTTATTCATTTGAAGAAGATTTAAAAATATTTCCTCTCCTCATCAGTGATATAGTGTGTGAGAAACATATAGATTTGCTTTACGTAAAAAAAAATGGAGAGTTTGGACATTATTGTTTTATTAAAAGCTTATCTCGACTTGTTACGAAACAACTCTCAAAACACCAACATAAAACGTACGAATGTAAAATATGTTTAAGTGCTTTGCAAACAGAATACAAACTTCTTCAGCACAATGAGATGTGTATACATAAAAGTCCTGCAAGAGTAGTAATGCCGTCAGAAACAAGTAAGTTTTTAAAATTTAAAAATTTTCAACATTGTTTAAAAATACCCTTTGTCGTATATGCGGATTTCGAGTGTGTAACTAGGAAAACTGATACTTGCTGTCCTAATCCAAACTTTTCATTTACTAATATTTATGAAAAACATGTCCCGATAGGTTTTTGTTATTTTATCAGTTATCAAGGGGGGCATTATAAAGATCCAGTATTATATAGAGGTATTGATGCCCCAAAAATTTTTATTGAAAGGTTAGAAAAAGATGCAATAGAAATGGATAATATTTATAAAAAACTAAAACCATTATTACCTCTTACTGAATCAGAAAAGCAATTGTATGATAATGCTAAAAATTGTTATGTTTGTGATCAAACCTTTCGCGAAAACAATATCAAGGTTAGGGATCATAACCATGCGACTCAAAAATTTAATGGCCCTTGTTGTAATAGTTGTAATTTAGCAATGAAAACCCCTAAATTTTTGCCTGTTTTCTTCCATAATCTTTCTGGGTATGACGCCCATATTTTTATTAAGGATTTAGGATATGATAAAAAACAAATTAATTTAATTCCGAACACCAAAGAAAAATATATTTCCTTCAGTAAAAATATTTCAAATGATTTTCAGTTAAGGTTTTTAGATTCTTTCAAATTCATGTCTTCTAGTTTGGAAAATTTGATAAAAACACTAAAAAAAGATGAATTTAAATATATGAAATATTATTTTGATTCAGAAAAAATAGATTTACTTTTAAGAAAAGGAGTTTTTCCGTATGATTATTTTGATAGTTTTGAAAAGTGTAAAGATTCTTGTTTACCACCTATTAGCAAATTTTACAATAAACTAAATGAGGAGCCTATAAGTGTAGAGGATTATAATCATGCATGTAAAGTATTTAATGAATTTCATTTAAATAATCTTGGTGAATACTGTGATCTATATGTAAAAACAGATGTCCTATTGTAAACAGATCTCTTTGAAAACTTTCGGAAAATATGCATGCAAACTTATAAACTTGACCCCTGTTGGTATATTACCCCCCCCCCCCAGCTTTATCATGGGATGCTATGCTATTACTACCTAAAATAGCTATCGAACTGTTCACTGATTACGACATGCTTCTTTTTATGGAAAAGGGTGTAAGAGGAGGTATAAGTCAGTGCTGCAATCGTTATGCTATAGCTAACAACAAATATATGTCTAATTTTAACCCAGATGATGAAATAAAATATTTAATGTACCTTGACGCAAATAATTTGTACGATTATGCAATGAGTAAATATCTACCCTTAAAAGATTTTGTTTGGAGTGATAACAATTTAACTGAACAGGATATTTTAAATTTATCAGATGAATCCGATGTAGGTTACATCTTGGAAGTAGATCTTGAATATCCCTCCGATTTGCATGACTAACATTCAGACTTTGGAGTACTTTTTAACAAAATAGCATACTAAAACATTATAAATGCTCTTATAGGACTCAATACCAATAAATATTACTCTCTATTTAACTATCAAAATTTAATATAAATTACCTGAATTTTGCAAAAATCACAATTATAAGTTAAATTTTAGCAATATTTTTGAAAAACTTCAAAGCAGTTAGAGAAAAAAGTAATAAACATATATTAGTAAAAGTTTTACGAAAACAAACCAGATGCATTTATCTAGAAAATGTGCTAAAATTTTAATTTTTTATTAAAATTTGAAAATTTTGGAGATGATTGAGTAAACATTATAAGAAATATTACATTTTTTATGAGACCATTATTTAAATAACAAGCCATAACTCAAAAAGTATTCATATAATAAGACATATTTTAGTACATTCTCTAGAACATAACGTAAATATCAGGTTTAAAAAGTTTTATAGAAATACATTCGTAATATTTGGAGTTATCGGACTCGCCATGATAGATTTTGAGCAATTTAAATGCTCACTTCTGGTAGATCAAAAACCCACACTTCCGGTTTTTCTAACTTTATAAAATTGATTGTAACTTGGCCTCTAGGTAGTGTAGAAACAAAATAAAGTATATTTCGTAAAGTCAAAAGATAGCTCTATATTCAATAAAATAAAAAACAAAAATATCTGTCTTGACTGAATTGGGTCATTTTCAACGTGTTCGGATACCTTATTTACCACTAGTTAACAAAAATGTCTTTGGGAAAATGAAAGATGAAAACAAAGGAAATATTATGACAGAATATGTAGGATTAAAATCGAAAATGTGTGCCTACAAAACAAACCATAAGATTGAAAAGCGGTTAAAAGGAATTAAAATACAAACTATAAAAATAAAACATTTGAGGACTACAAAGCCTGTCTTTTTAATCAAAAATTAAAATATGTTGACATGAACTTAATTAGATCCAAATTTCAATCAATACACTCCATAAAGCAAAACAAACTTGCTCTGTCCTATAAAGATGACAAAAGGTTTATTAATGATGATGGCATTACTACGCTTGCCCATGATCATTGATGAATTTAGACCTATTCAATGAGCAGAAAGACATAAAATCCAATGATGATACAATAATGTGATTTTTGTAATGTAAATAAAAGATTGTAATGTGAAATGGAATGCTGCTTTTGTAAATAAACAACTTACTTTGTATCTTTTTGTGTAATCCTTATACTGGAATCAATTTTACAATTTGTTGTTCTCCTGTAATGTATATATATATATATATACGATTGTAATGCAAAACGCAATACAAGATGTTGATTTCTGAATAAACAATTTACTTTGTATCTTTACTGTGTATGTTTAATCATTATACCGAATTAAAATTTACAATGTGTTATTAAAGCAATGTATAATAAATGATTTTTTTATTTCTATTCAATTAAGAAAAAAATAATTTAACTAAATGGTTATTGCAATGAATAGTTATACAATTTATACTCTTTGGAAAAAGCAAAGAGTTTGCTTTAAACACATAAACATAAATTTTTCCTTACTTTTATACAAAATATATTTAAAATATCACATATGCTTAACATACTAAGATAATTTGTTTGAAAGATGTATACTGATATTTATCTTTTAAAATGAAACTATTTCAACATAAATTAAACTAGAAAGCAGTATGAAAAAAAATTAACAATATAACCGTATAAAAAAAAAACCCCAATTATTTCAGATTTATAAAAATAAACTTTTTAAAGCCAAATCTTATCGGAAACTTATACAAAATATTTATACAGTATTTTTTTTTTCTTACTTTTGTATGAAATGTATTTAAAATATCATTTACACTTAAACATTCTGAGATAATTTTTTTTTTAATATACCCACACTTATTTTTAAAAAGAAAGTATCTCAACATAAATTAAACTAGCAAACAATATAAATAAAATAAACTCAAATTAACCATTTAAAAAATCATTTTATTCAGATTCTCATAATATTCAAAATAATCAGGTGTATATAATATTTCTCTTACTTCTCTTAAAATATTATCTAAGCAAAGATTTTCCAAAAATTCTTCAGTTACATAATTTGTAAGTTCCAATAATAAAAAGTGCTCATTTTTTTTTCAAAAAAAGATTATTATAAAAAACAATCAAGAAAGCGATTTAAATTTTTTTATTTCTATTCAATTAAGAAAAAAATAATTTCACTAAATGGTTATTGCAATGAACAGTTATACAATTTATACTCTTTGGAAAAGGCAAAGAGTTTGCTTTAAACACATAAACATAAATTTTTCCTTACTTTTATACAAAATATATTTAAAATATCAGTTATACTTAACATACTTAGTTAATTTTTTTGAAAGACGTATATTGATATTTATCTTTTAAAATGAAACTATTTCAACATAAATTAAACTAGAAAGCAGTATGAATAAAATTAACAATGTAACCGTATATATATATATATAAATCATTTTTTTTTCTTTCAGATTTATAAAAATAACCTTTTTAAAGCCAAATCTTGTCGGAAACTTATACAAAATATTTATACAGTATTTTTTTTCTTACTTTTGTATGAAATGTATTTAAAATATCATTTACGCTTAAACATTCTGAGATAATTTTTTTTTTAAATATACCCACACTTATTTTTAAAAAGAAAGTATCTCAACAAAAATTAAACTAACAAACAATATAAATAAAATAAACTCAAATTAAACATTTAAAAAATTATTTTATTCAGATCCTCATAATATTCAAAATAATCATGTGGATATAACATTTCTCTTACTTCTCCTAAAATATTATCTAAGCAAAGATTTTCCAAAAATCAGGAGGGAAACAACTCAACTCCACGAAGCCCTCACAGGAGGAAAACAACTCACCTCCGCGCCTGTGCCTTTACAGCAGAATCGGCTTTTCTTATCTACTCACAAAACTACAGGAGATGCGTAAGCCGATTGAATTTGTACGATGGTGCCTTCTCGAAACATCTTGTTTATATGGTATTCAATGATACCTTGCTTAACCCTGTCATACCTATACGGCCTGGAGACAACAGAAGGGCTATCCCCTGTTTCGATTTCCTGATATAATACATGTGTAAGACCTGGTTTGTCGGAGAATAGGTCTTTAAAACTATTAAATAACGATTTTAAATCTCTTTTTTTACTTTGTTCTAACTTTGAATTCGAAAGATCAATTTCTACATTCTCCTCAACGATTTTTAATTCTTCGATTTGCGAATCCGGAATCGCTAAAGACTTTTCCTCAAAATTCATGGTAATCTTCGCGTTTCGTATAAAATCGACACCTAAAATGCATGGATATTCGAGATATGCTAATATGTGAAAATCCCATTTTTTTTGTGAATTCTCTAATTCGTATTTCTCTAATTCTATCGTCCCTACATTGTTGCAACAGGCGCCCTGAGCCGTTATAACTTTTGCATTTGATTTTTTTATTGGCTTATATGAAAAATATGCCCTATACGTTTCTTCAGAGATGAACGACTTTCCGGCTCCAGGATCCCATAATGCCTTAGTGAAGATGTCATTCACTAAAATTTGCACATACGGGAGTTCTACAGGGGACATCCTTAAGGCAGAAACCCTTATAGGAGGTTTCTCATCAACATGCGATTGATCTTGATTTCGAACGCTTAAAAAGTTTAAATTTTAATGACTACCCCTATTCCAATGATTATTCGACCCCCGTTCAAAATTATAACTCAAACCCCTATTTCAATATTGATCTCGTCCACCACGATTCTCGAATACATGAACATTCCTATCAATACGGTTCCTGTTCTCGAACCCTTGATTATTATGGTTCCTTTGGGGTCTCGTCCCATAGGAAGTTCTATATCCCTGTCTCCTATCATTTTGACGTTCAACTACCCCAGTATCTCTCCAATTTCTATTATTACGACATTCGTTAGACCTCCTACTCACATCATAAGCTCGTCTTTCACTATTATTAATGCTCGAACCCGGATTGTCTCTCCTCAAATATCTGTCCTCGTACTTAGTAATCATCTGAAGTAACTGCAATTGAGTAGTTGGATATCTAATCTCAATATATTCCATCAATTGTGGTTCAAAACGGGTAACAATATGCTCGATCAAACTATCTTCCGACATATTTAATCCCAATCTTTTATGTATTTTGAGGAGGGTATAAATGAAATCCGTCGGAGCCTGACCGTGACCCTGATACGACGAATAGAACCTGACTTCCAATTCAAGTCTTATTCATTGCTGTCAGAGCCTCTTTCAATTGCGCGAAATCCGTAGCATTTCCTTTCACTATCGAAGATCCAAAGACGTCATACCAGTCAAAGGCTCTTCCTCGGAGACTCCCTTTAAGATAAGCGCATGCCAAATTGTTAGGTACCTTGTAGACCTTAACATTACTCTCAATATATTCAAGGAATTCTGTGACATTTTCTACTCCGGAGAAATAAATATCAGGCAAGAGCCTAAAACTGGATCCGACTCCAAACTCGGGGTTAAGGGAGAAATGTCCTGAGGACAAACTCGTTGGGTGCCATTGTCGTGTCCCAGTCCTATCTTGGACTGAGTTCATATTGCCCGACGCACTTCTAAGTGTAGGAGGAAACATATCATCACCAACAAAAGTCATAACAACAATTATTTATCGAGGACAGACAAAACACAAATAACAAACACAAGTTCAATTTATAAGTGGAAACCTCGGAGTGATTGCCTAATACCTAGATTAATCCTAATACTCAAATCTGATACTCAAATCTAACATTCAAATTTAATATTCCCGTCTAAGTAATCTCATCTATCAGATTGACAAGGAGACGAACTCTTGCTAACTTCAGGTCGGTACTAAATCTAATTCCTTTGATTCCTTTAATGATTAATCTAGTACTTTACTTTAAATATATCAAATACTATCAAATACGCGCTAAGCTCGTTGAAGTGATCCGTAGACGATACTTACATGTAGTTTGGCAATTCCTTCTCTCTCCCTCTTTTTTACGAAATCTAGACTTTATATAGTCGAATTAATTAGCATATAACTATCTCGTGTTTTTCCCGAAGAGGCTGTGAAATAGAATAAATGCTGGCCCCAAAGTTACCCAAGAGGATTAGTTTGGAAATTCACGCGGATAGCCCAGTCACAGACTACATTTCAAAATACAATCTGGCAGAATGAATTCGTTATCTCACTCTATGAAACATAGATAAATATCGCCAAATCCAAGTAGGACCCCTATTCTACACTTTAGCCGGTTCAAAACGAAGAATCTTTAATGAAATGAAGACTCAAAACCATGGCTCGGTTGAAAACGCAATGTTCTAACCAAAACCACTCGACTTTCATAATACACTTTAATGCAAACAAATAAATTTAAAAATTACAATAACATTTTTTAAATCCTGATTACCTGTATTGAAACAAAAAGTATGAAATATAATTACTGGTTAAGTTATGAAATTCATATGAAATTAAAACCTATTGATACAGTTTACTCTTTTACGTTTCAGAACAGATTTCTGGACACTCCTAAGGGTGTAACACACACATACAAAATAATTTTTAATTTTTACTTCGGAAAAATTTCTTGCTTTTGTGTTTATTCATTTTCAAATTAGACACATTAAACAGGTTGTACCTTAACTTTTGGAGGGTGAAGAGGGCAGTGTACTTTAAAAAAGTTACCTAAAAAACACATTTTCATGAAAAATAATAATAACTAAGAATAATTGTGTGCAAGAACTGTTTTCACACATGGGAATTTTTTATATTACTGCTCACAAATGCTTGAATTTCGGGTGTAATTGTCTTTACTTTAGAATTTTTGGACATTTTGGATATTTATTCCTTCCAGTAAAATAGGTATGCTTTTTTCAGCACTTAGAAACAATATTGTGCATATCTCATTACTTGGTATTATTTTAATTATTTAGTAACTCGTTTTTAATTGGTTTGATGCTTGCTAATAGTGCTTCAAAATGTGAGCATTGATAATACTTTAAATAACTAATTACATGTTAATAAAAAAGTTTTCCTTGCAATTCTGAAAAAAAAACTGTGTGTGTCGGTTCCGACGCACGACTGGCGTTTACTCCTTAAGTACGGTTGTCTTTGATTATATCGTAGGCAAACAGGGTAAATAAGCGCATCTTATAATACTGAAATTATGCATGTATTTTCTTTATTCTATTCGCATTTTTCATACTGATTCGGTAAAATAATACATATATAAAGTAATATAAGTCAATTATGTTACATAAATATACGTTACTCATAGTACATGAGTACATTGTTAAGAAGGTTGATTTACTTCACTATTAATATCACTATTACTTCACTATTAATTACATTATCTCACCATTATTAATCACTATGACAAGAGGCTGAAGGTAACTAAAGTATGATACGTGAACGTCAGTAGATACGTGATTTACAAATAGTGAAAACATCGCATAAATGGTTGTACCATACCTAGACGTACCCAGTGCTCTAACAGAAACAATATCCAAATTAAGCTTTGATTTTAAAAATTGTACTAATCTCAATCTTTCACCTTTATCGAAATCAATATTAAAATCGCCACCAAGTATGAGTGAAAGTGCATGATATTTCCCCCCTGTAGTTTAAAACCACCTTCTGCACATGCTAATTATGTCTCGTGGATAATGTTAGTAACATTCTGATTGACAGAAATATAAAATGTGGCGACAACAGTGGGTTTACCGTTAGGTAAAGTGCATCTATCTTCCAACATATATCTCTCTCACATATATCTCCCAAATTAGATCTAGTTTGATTTATGTACTGGGTATTTTTTGTTTCTTCTCATAAAATCATTAGGATTGTCAATAAACTTATGTTGTGAATCGCGCACGTTTTGATAAATAGCGACCCCGTCCCCACGATTAAAACTTGGTCGTCTATACTGTGTTATGCGTTTAAAATTTTAAATTTCAACTAATTCCTCATTGCGAAGTCATGTTTCTGATAACATTAAAATATGTACTTTTTGCACAATATTACCACGAAGATCCCGTGCATGTGCCCGGAGACTTGGGCAGTTAAGAGAAAAGAGAATCATGTCCCTTCTATTCATTTTATTGATCATAATTTGATCAATTGTAAAAAGATGAACAATAGAAAGCCTGGTAAACTCAATCGCCTCTGTGCGGAAGCTGTTATTGAATTATGAAGATACCACTACAAAGGGAATATTCTAACAGAGTATATTGGCTATATTGTTGAAACAAAAGTTTATTTTTGATATTTGGTGACTGTCGATAACTTCGACACTTAAGTGGACTCGTGAGTCTCTAGTACAATAACACTTATTGCTCATGACACAATCACGACACACTTTCTTGTGGACTGGCGTTTATTAATTACTCATTTCTTTTTTACATTTACATCGGAATTGCAGGGCATGCGCAGTTCAGGCAGCGCAAACACAGTTCATACATGCATTATTACAGACACAATAACACACTCTACTATCTTAATTACACAGATAGTGCTTCATATGCCGTGAACTGACAATGACCTTGGCTGAAAAGAAAAAACGCAAATCTTCTGAAGTGTCGTGGCGCCATCTACCCGTAAGAAGAGCAAGCAAAGTCGTCGGACCCACTCGACGCAGCAAAGTAATCAGACTCACTTGACGCAATAGTAACAACTCCCACGCTCACCCTAACAACAAATATCTCTTTCGTTCGTCTATTCACCGACTCACTAGGGGGGGAGTACTGTTGCGGCATCTAAGTAAGCCAGTAACAGCCTCCGTACAGGAGTGATCACCTTTGTCAAGTGGTATGTTACGTGCTTACTAACCTATAGGTCGCGGGTTCTAATCTAGCACACTTTTCTATTTAACGCACCAAAACAGTGTTAAATACATACCACTAAATTTGGCGATTTTCAGTTGTTATAGTCAACTTCTTTGTTAAAAGAGCTAAGGCATGAATTGTCACTTGACTCGAAAACCAGTTTTCGACGCCAATTGCGCTAAAAAGAAAAACGCTAGTAAATGTAGTTTTTTTTTTTAAGCTTTAATATTTTTTTTTTTTTTTTTTTTTTTGATGGCTTGGTTTTTAAAATACACTCTCCAAACTTTCCACATAGATAACAAATAACGATAATTTTTAAACAAAAAAATATAAGAAAAAACAGCATAAATGATTTCTTGTATAAAGAATATTAGACGAAAAGCACAAAAACTCTTTTAAAATCCGTAATTTTTAAGCAATTTTTTCAATCTTTGAACAAAACACGGATAACAATGTTTGACATTAGGGGGGGGGGAAGTTTCGTGAGATTATTATTATAAATAACGAAGTTATTAAATGTTTGATTAGAATTTTGAGTAATTTTTTACAAATCTTTAAAAAAAAAGTTTTCAACATTTTATATTTAAATCACTGATTCAAAAAGAACAAAGTATAAACTTTTTTTAGTACAGAATTTCGAAACACTGCAATGGTAAGAAATTCGTACAGTACGATTGAAAAACTCTTTTCATAAAAACGCATCAATATTGACTCATTTTAAAAAATTCCGTAAAAAATGCAAAGTTTCGTTATTTTGTAAAAAAAAAAAAAATGTACCGTATGGTGGCAAAATAAGTGAACTTTCCGATTCTGTAAATATTTTTTGTCTGATTCCTGTAGGAAGAGAATGATTTTAATTTTAAAAAAGAAGAAAAATTTTTTTAGTCCTTTTTTGACAGCAACTTGGCGCATGCGCAGAACACAGCGTAATGCTTTTTTTATTAAAAGCTTTTATTTAACTTACAATGTATGTATGTATGTATGTATGTATGTAATTTGTTCGGGTGGAATCTTGCAACTCAATTTTGAAGCTGATATCGTCATCGCATTGAGCTGAAATTTTGTATACACGTTTAGTTTGGATGACAATGCATGTTTTAACCATTTATATTCCGATATTGCAATTAATTAAAAATATATTAATTAAAACGTTAAACTAGTTTTGGGCGCCAACTTGGATATATCTGCATTGTTGTAATAATTTTATTGTTACAACAATGACAAAAGTTGGCGTCGAAAATTGGTTTTCAGCCAACTGGAATTTCATAACGTTGCGCTATTGACTGTATTAATTAACTTTGTCTAAAAAATAATTACATTTCTACAACGAAAAAATAATCTAATTTCTACAACATATGCAATTTTTTTTTTACATATTTCTATGTATTTTCTTGGATTTAAATTCAAAACAAAAAAAAGTACAGCTATTTTTCAAGTAGATTGGTACATTATATACCTTTCTCAACGCTGCCAAGTTAAACTGAGATGGAGTATTATAGAAATTCTAACTTTAATGCATTAAGCTCAGACAAAAAATAATTATAGAATCGGAAAAAACATTTATTTCGTCCCGATACGGTATAATGTTTTTTACAAAATAATAATATTTGTATTTCTTACGATTTTTTTAAATAAGTCAAAATCGATGCGTTTTTATGAAAATGTCTAAATCGACGCGCATGAATTTTTTTTGTTTAAATGAATCGACATTCCGTACTAAAACAGCTCATGATTTTCTCTTTTAGAATCAGTCATTTAAAAAATAAAATGTCAAAAACTTCTTTTTTACGATTTTTCAAAAAATACTCAAAATTTTAATATTTAATAACTTTGTCATTTTTGAAGAAAATCTCATAAAACTTTTTTTCGTGTGTAGGATAATATTACCCAAGATCTGTACGAAGATTGAAAGAATTGCTTAAAATTTACGGATTTAAGAAAAAATTGTGTTTTTCGTCTAGTACCCTTTTTGCGAGAATTCATTTAGCTCGACTGTTCGAAAATAACCGGCTAACACCTAGCAACAATAATGAATTGAATGAGATGAACAGACTCAGAAACCTGTCCAGTGATAACTAAAAAGTAAAAAATAAATTAAAAGTAAAAAGACTTTTTTAAAAACAAGCTTTTATTTAAACGCGCTAAAAAGAATAAAATAAATTTTTCTTTAAAATTTTTTTACTATCAACTTATAACGTCATTACACAATTTATATGATATAAAAGCTTGTCGCCAGATTAAAGCACTCTTATTTACTTAGTTTGAAACTTTTAAGAAATTGAAATCAATCAGATCAAGTTATGTAATTTACTTGTTTATCTGCAGAGGTAAATCTCGCGACAAGCTTTTATATCATATAAATTGTGTAATGACGTTATAAGTTGATAGTAAAAAAATTTTAAAGAAAAATTTATTTTATTCTTTTTAGCGCGTTTAAATAAAAGCTTGTTTTTAAAAAAGTCTTTTTACTTTTAATTTATTGTTAACGGGCTCTTGTACAAATTTCACTCTTCATAATATTTCTATACCGGGGGCTTTATATGAAAATCGATTCTTTGGGAGTAAACTCCAAAAAATTTATGTTTTTTGAAACGTAATTTTGCTGCGTATTTACCTGTTGCAAAAATGTTCTCATTGTACTTTCAGTTGTTAATATTCTCTTACACATGAATTTTATTACTAAACTCCATAAAATATTTCTGTTATTCAATTTTATGTAAGTGCAAGAAAAAATTTGCGTAACACTTTCTGAACTTTACGTAGGTTTTATATTGAAATTTCTTGACTAAATTCCTTCGTATTTCTTTGTAACTGAATAGTTAATTTCTCTCTCTCTCTCTCGGCTTATATTTGATTCAAATTATTTTATGATGGGTCTTCCCTTTCTTTTCAAATATGCAATTCTGACTTTTCTAATTACTCGTTAGAAAATCAACAAAAATTTTTTATGTGCGTGCATTTGAAAGAGCATAAAAAAACCAAATGTTTTCCTGTTTTTTCTCCCTTTTTTTATCCGATTATTGAAAATATTTTTAAGGTTATTTTAGTGCACCAGATGTAAATAGTTCGATGTTTACCAAAAATTTAAAAATACTTGCAAAAATCAGAAAAATAATCGAAAACCATAGCAACATTAATTTTTTTAGCTCTTTCAAATGCATTTTATTGCATGAAACTAGATAGCCTATATTTGAGTAGCAGGGCCGATGCAGAACAAGGGGTGGCCGCAGTCCACATATAATTCTATTAGTTAAGCAAAAATTTTTAGGAATTCTCAAAATAAAATTTATAAGTAAAATAAATATTCTAAATTTTAAATAGTTATTAAAAAATAAAGTCCCGATTTCCCGACAACATACCATAGTTTTAAAAAAAAACTAGAATATTAGATCAGTGTGGTGGTCCATAGTCCATTAATGTCTACTCTTCATACACATCCTTCATTTGTTTGCAAAATTCGTGGCAAAGTCACAAGAAAAGTTTTTTTGCTTACCACTGTGGATTGATGCTTAACAAGGCGTCTCAAAAATGACTTTTGTGAAAGTTGCTTTACGATAATATCTGATATGGTTAATACTTCTTAAGACCTAGGAGTGTTTAAATTCGATAGGAATTTCGGGAAATTAAAAGTTTTCAATTGGATAATAGCTTTACAAATTAGAAAAACAAAAAAGAAGAAGGAAGTTATTGTTGCGTCTATTTGCATTTTTATTATTGTTTTACTTTTTACTCTTATACAGATAGATGAGTTTATAACGTCAAAGTTTAGACAATATATGAAAAATTCTCTGGAGGGGTAGCACATTAGGTCTTTGAACGTTAGCGGCCGACACCTTACGATCGGTCCTGTTGAGTCAAAAAGTAAGAAATTTCATAAGTCAAAATAAAGTCAAATTTCATTGCGTTCGGGATTTCGCAGTGGCGTGTACTCTACCTCCACCTTGTACTACAACTATTGTAGTAACTCCTATTCTTTCCCCTCACATGGAATCTTCTCCCAAAGGCGAGCTTTAAATACAGCATTGATGCTTCTTATCACACTTTCATAACAAACAGGCAAATGAGGTTGGGGATGGTCAGAGCCAGCCTGGACAAGTGTATCAGCAAACTCATTACCCATGATTCCCCAATAGGTTTCCTTGAAAGGTGACATTGCGATAATTATCTATCAAAGAACTAATCAAAAGCTGAAAACTAAAAATAGTTCAAATGCTTAAAAGTAGGGCTGAATAAATTGCTTTAATATTGGAATGACAATCAAGCCAGTTGGCCAATAGCCACTTCAGTGTCAAAGTTGGTTTAATTTACACTAAAGCCCTGTTAAAGCTTAAGTGCCCTGAGTAAACCATCGCACTAGTTTTACGAACACCGGGGGCTGGAGGGAGGGGGAACATCGGTGAACACATGCAATCAATCGTCGTTGGAAATCTTTCACCAAGGCGTAAATCTTCCATTCTGCCTCAGTGTAGGATTTCTTGCTGGCTTGCAGAATCAAGTCTGGTTAGTAATTTGCCGGGTTCAAATGTGCAAGAAACACACCAAGTAGGAGTTTTGGAGGCCGTGGTACCCCAGTTGTCATGATCGGGCCAATACCAATGCAGATTCTCTGTGCAGGGGGCTGATGCATATTGAATCTGCTAGACTCAAAGTCCTCGCGTTGGCTTGGTAAGGAAGTTCGGAGGAGGCCAGCTCAGGTGTTTTCACGTCACTTGACTGAGGTTTAAAATTAATAGATCGGTCGCTTATTATCTTCAAATTACCAAAAAGTGTGAAATTAATAAACAATAACTCACTCGAGCATGAGCTGTCTGTTATGTGAGTATAATCGTATATCTCATTTCATACCCCCCCCCCCCCAGAGAGCAGCCCATCCGGTATGGTGGTTAGTGACGCTGACTGCGGTGCTGTAGCGCCTGGGCTCGAATCTCGGAGAAGGCATGGATGTTTGTCTTGTGATCTTTCCTTTGTGATGTTATCCCCCGTGTAATACTTTGTGGTACACGGTGTTTATAAATGTTCTCAATAAAACAATACCCCACCAGAGAGAAGTAGGAATCTCTACGTATCCACTCCTTTCTTGCGCTTGCTGAAGAGCAATGCCGGAGTCGAGAGCAACTTGCATTCGCGCTGTCTTTAACCGTTACGTGACTGGAACTTGTACCTTTCTCCTGAAACATATGCAGTGGAATTCTTCAGATGGTTACTTAAAAAAATTCAAAATAGCAGTTTTGTTTTAAATTAACTAATAATGATGAATAACAACAAAATCAATGTGGTAATATTTAGTTTTTTCTTGGCATTTCAGATTACTTTTATTATTGCTGAATACATTTATTGTTTATTTTAAATAGATGAAAATTAACCCATGCTTTCTCTAAATTCATGCTTTTAGTGATTGAAAGTTATGTGTATTTTGTATATTTTTGATAAGAGACTAAGAAGTTTGTCTGTTTAAAATTTGTTTTTGCATATTTTAATTATGTTTTCACGTTAGTTTTCATACATTTTGTTAAATGAGAAACATTCTTGTAAATTTTTAAGCAATCACATATGTTTACTTGGCACAAGTTCGATATACGGACTTTTTTTTGGCAGTTTTTTTTTGGCGCCCTTTTCGGGCGATTCTGCGCCAGATTCTGTCTACCCTGATTCCCCCTGTTTTCCGGTCCGGGTCGGGTTCCACGGGGTTTTTCGTTTTATGGCGAATTTTCCAATCAGAGCAGTAGTGTTTTTTTTGGTGGTGGTGGGGGGGGGGGGCTATATGGAATTCTCTCTCAGACACCCTTCTTTTCAACTGTTCAGACATAGATATTTCTGGACAAGAATTCACTGCCTTATTTCCTATTAATTCTTAATATTTATAAAGAATATTTATTTAATATTAATTAATTAATCACAATTATTTAATATTTATTAATAATGTATCATATTTATTTAATATTAAAATTAATAATTTTTATTTTTTATTTAATATTAAAATTTATAATTATATTAAAATTATTTATAAAAAATAGTTTTTTAATATTTATTAAAGTTTATTTTTAATTATTGATTAGGTTGAATACTCTTTCATTATTAGGTTGTATTTCAATTCTTTTATTATTATTACCTTATTTCTTATTCATATTACTTATTAATATTTCTTTTTAATTACTGAACAATTATTTAATTATTGCTTAGGTTGACTTAATTCTGTCATTATTAGGAAATATATTCTTTTATTATTAACATTCATTTTTACTTATTGATAAATTATTTCAGTTATAGATTAGGCTGACTATCAATTTTTACATTATTATTATTAATTTACAAAGAGATTAATTTAAATTTTAAAAACTTTGTTATTTTATATACCTTTAAATATTGTAACCTGTTCCCTCTAACCATGGGACTATTTGCAGTGTTTATCCCAAGTATAAGAAAGTTCTGTCAGAAACAGTTCCTGTTTTATTTTCTAGCAAAAAGGCCACATTTGGGGAGAAAAAGGGAGTATTTAATCTCGATTCTGTTTATGAAATATGTAGGGATAAGAAACCATTTTTAGATTTTGCAAGAAAAACTCATCTGATTAAATTAGAATTATTTTACTGCAATTGTAATGTTCTGATGAAGTTTGGGAAGAAAAATTCTATTTTAGATGGTTAATCATAGATTTGCAGAAATTCCAGGAATAACAAGAAATGTGTGGTTCAACTAAATCCATACATCATGGATTGTAGTTCAACTAAAACCATACATCTTGGCTTGTGGTTCAGTTGCAGCAAACTAAAATTAAATGATATTTTTCGTCTCACTTATCATTTGATCATGGGAACCAGAACAAAACAGACCAAAGCTTATTTCTATTTATCTTCTGATACAGTTGCAGATTGCAGTCAACATTTTAAAGGAATGGATAGAGCCTGGAACTATGATTTTTCCAACAAATGGAAGGCATTTAAAAATTTAGGACAAGAAGGTTTGATCATTTGACGTTAAATCATAGCCTTCATTTTGTAAATCCTGTAACGAATTGCCACACAAATACCATAGAAGGCACTTGGAAGCATGTTACAGATTCACTCCCTACCTGCAATAGAAAAATAGATTTAAAATTTCATTTGTTGCTGTATATAAGTTTAGAAAATGAAGCAAACAGCAGGGAGTGGATTGTTTCAATAAGTTTTTAAAAATTGTTAGGGACATCAACTGGGCTGAGGTCAAATTCTTTAAAAGGGGAATTTAATCAAGATTTTTTATCACCATGATTTTTATCACAATCTATCTTGCTGACAAGTGATGACTTTGGCCACTTTATGACAATTTTTTATACATAAAGTGCTGCAATCTAAGTTAATGATATTTATATTTATTTTATTCAATGTAAGCAAGAAAGATTCTCCTTATATTTAATTTATGACATTAATTTTATTGTTAATTTGCTTTAATATGTTAAATTATAATGTTTCTCTTCTAGGCTTAATGATGATAAATAGAACAATTTGTTCATTACTATTCTGAATCACTTAAAAAAATAGATTTTTATTCTTAAATTCAATGCAGTATTGCTAAAATAATCATTAACTATTTACATTTAGTTCTATAAAAATTTGTCCTTTCACTACTTTTTTAATTTAATATTATGTAGGAAAAAAATATTACACGTTTCATTTTTATGCTTCTACTAAAGTTAGAAAGAATCCCCCACCATTAATTTTCGTACAGAGGTGGCGGGGGGAGGAGGTAAACTTAGATGGAAGACAGGGAACTTTGCAAAACTGTTCAGTCAGGAGGAAGGGAGGGGGCGGGGGGAAGTGTCGCGGTGTTTACTGGCGGCTAAGAGGGAGGGAAGGAGGGGGGAATGCAACCCTGTGCTTCCCTTGGCGACTGTTGTCGCCGGAAAACAAATTTGGCGATTTTTGAAAAAAGTCCGTATATTGAACTTGTACCGTGGAATGATATGCAATTTGAATGATATTTGCTTTTACCATAATGATGATTACGTAAGTATTAAGACCATGATTAAAAACATGGTATTTGTCTATAAATTCTGTGCTAGAAATTTTTTCTTAAGATTTCTACCTTTTATTTAGAGTATTTCTCTCAACATTTCACTTTGTGAACAGAAGTCTGAAGTTTTTCAAAGATTACCAATGGCATGGAGTTATTGTATAAAAGCCATAAATAGGTTTGGTACTTACGTATTATCACAACAATTGCCAACATTGAAGATGGCTTGCCAAGTTGGCAACCCCAATTTCGCAAGTGTTGTAGGCACTGAATTGGTAATCACAAGCTTCGTTTCATATAATGTCGCCAATAGGTTGCGATAATATGTAAGTACCATAGTTTTACATTCAGGATATGTTTGATGATTGATTACCCTGTTTATATATAAATAGAAATAATAGAATTTCATACATTTGAAATATTGAATCCAAATAGACTATATACAAAAGAAAAATATAAAATTTAATTATAAATAATGATGATATCCTTCTGGTTTACTGTGCATTGGTAATCATTAATGTGAAAATTTTTTTTAAAGTTGATGTAAGTTTGAAAACTGTGATTTAAAAGGTATTAAATTTTCAATTTTGGGGTAACTGGGTTGTGTTTTTTACATGTTGCTGTATGTTTGACTTCATGGTCCTTATAATCAATAAATACCAATAGACTTGATACTTTCCTAAAAATTGCCTTATGGTTGCTTTCTTCCCTCTTTTGTAATATTTATATGTGAAGAGATTTTAAAATATTTTTTAGATTAGTGTTTGTGATATTTAATTCATTCAATCCAACAAGCTCAATAGAAGTATTCATATTTAAAAATTAAGATATGGTACTACTGAATTAAGAAATTTCTTTTGTTATTGTTCAGATCCCTTCCTTTGTTACATGTATGCTTTTGAATTCAAATACAAGGATATTTTTTTATAATCACTGTTCATGTGATTCCTTTAATTTTATTAAAGTAAGAATATGTTTCTTAAAATGCCACCTATATTCTATTATGCTGTTAAAATGATTAATGTAAGTTTTCAATCATTGCAGTGGTTAAAAATTAAACTACTCTTTAAATTGCTTCCTTTTTTCTTCTTCTATAGTCCATCATTATGCCCTTGCATAATGCACAGCCATGGCTTCAAGAATGCCTGCAATCTATTGAGGACCAGGAATTTAATGGGTTACTTGAATTGTCTGTTTTCAATGATGCAAGTTGTGTGAGTTAGCTTTGGATGCTAAATATTTTTATACTTTTACAAATTAAAAATTTTAGAGTATATGCATTTATGTGGTATATGAATAAATCTATAAAAGGGGATATACATTACTCAAAAGCAATGTTAAAGTATTAGTATGCTATCCATCAAAGGCTTATTTGGATCAGTTTTAATCATGCTTAATAGGCCTTGGCATAAAGTAGTTTTTTAATCCAAGATGGCCACCTGTAACTTAAAGGATGGGTTGTAAAAAATTTTAAAAATAGACAGCCTTGATGAAGCAGGTAAGGACAATAGAATTACAACCATTTAAAAAAAAAAGATTTAAAGGGTGAAATAATAAAATAAAGTTGTTGTATTTTCCACGTAAAACTGTGTTGAAAAGTATGAGTACCTGGATAAAAAAAAAAATAGAACGTGAGGAAATTCTGAATACTGAAAGGGAAAAAAAACGTAAAAAACAAGGGATGCACTAAAATGATTATTAAAAAATTTAAGACCAAAAGAATAAAGTATTCAGAGGGAAGCGAGTTACCATGCAACAGGAAAAAACTGTAAAATCATTCATTAAAAGTAGAACAGAAGAAATGCACAACTTGCTACCATTTTAAAAAATTCTGCCTGACAGATGGATTTATCATGATAATACAAATTTGCTTTGTAAAATCTGTTATATAAAAATTTGGCAATCCAAATTCTTAATTTTCATAGACCATTTTCGTGTCTATCACATTTCATAACAGTCAAAATTAGCAAAATCTGAAATTAGTCTGAAAGAAATCTTAATCCCGAGAAAGAAAAATTGATCTAAAATGTGACTTTAAACAATCTTTTAGTCCATAATAATTAATTGCTAGGGTTACCATAATAAAAATTTAAAAAATTATGATTATGTACGAAAACATTATAGCATTGTACCTAACACAATGAAAATCAAGGTACTACCTAACTACAACTACATTGTTAAGAGGCAGTAACGTTTCTGTTTTTAAAAAGATGTATTGTGATCATTAATGCACTATATGCATTAATAATGTATACTAATGAGCTTTCACTCTTGGTCCGTAGTATAAAAGTGTCAAAATTTGTAAAAATTCATAGTTGTTAAAAGTGTGATGTGGCAGAAATATTGTTTCATTTGCTTTAAAAAAATTTTTAAACATTATGAAACATAGAAAATAACCTTTATAAATAGTAAAATAGAATTTAAATGGAGTTAATTCAGTGCTGCCAAAAATTAGATTGAATTTCTGCTAAAAGAATTTGTTAATTTGCTTGCCATATAATTCAGAAAAATTATATAGCAATTAATGGCTTAGCTATTAGTTGAAGCTCTTCCCTCTTCCAATAGAAACCACGAAATATTTGTTTGAAGATTTGGAATTTTTATTACAATGATTGCTCACTCTTTGTTTTTATAGTTTTGGTGCCAAGAACCAAAATTTTGATACATTCAATGGTATAACTTTATTCCATACTTCTCTAATTTCGTTTTTGAGTTTTGCTGAAATTTTTAATGATTATTTTGAACTGATTTATTATCAGTATGCTACACACCAAATAAATTTTGGTGCTGTTTTAAAATTGCACCAAATAAGATTTAGGGATCCAGTAGTTCTCAATCTAAGAATGGTGACCTAGCACTAAGAACTTGACATGAAAATAATTTATAAAAAATGTCTTTTATTCCTGACAAAGGTTTTTAAGGTTGTAAAACTATGTAAATTTTAAAATAAGAAAAAATGTACTTACTTTTTTTTATGGAAAACAGTACAGAATGAGTAATTTAAAATTTTAAATGCCAGAGAAAAAATTATAGAAAATGGAATGCAAGAAGAATGAAGGTTAAAAAAACTTAAAATTCCAGACAGAAAAAAAAAATTGCTATGAGGGGGAAAAAAGGATAAAGATTGATTGTGTGTAGAATGTTATGAAAAATTATGAATCTGATTCCTCTGAACAATATGCCGTCACATAAATCAGGTTTTCTATTAATGAATTTCTGTTAAGTTTAAAATATTTATCTGTTTTGTGTGTATTTTTTATATCTTTAATATGTTTAATTGTACTTTATGAATTTAGCCTTGAATTAAGTTTAATCCTATTTGAAAAAGCTCTTGGGTTTGAACGTTCATTTTATATATTTATATAATGCTTTAATAGGACTTTTCATGGCTTTGTTTTCATAATAATTGAAAACAAACCAATTATGATGAGAATTTACTGATCTTAATACTTTGGAAGTATACAATTATCTTTTCTTGGAAAATAAATTTTTGAAAGTTTCAATTGCATCTGTAAAATATTCAGGTGTGTAAGAATGTTAATTATATTTTCCAAAGGACCAATCAGCATTAATCCTGGATCACTGTTCTGAAAGACTCAGGAACAGAGGCATAAAAGTGACAATTTCTTTTGAAGAGGGAGATCCTAAAGGAGGTAAACATTTTTATATTCTTTAAAAGATTTTCAATCAACATAACTTTTTTTAGGAACTTATGTACCATTGCAACCATACTGGTGACATTGAATAAAACCACATGAATTTTAAAAATGGAATATGCTGAAAGAAATATGGAGTACATAGTTGAAAAATACTATGTTAAAAATAACAAATAGTTATAAGTAAATAATAATCAATAAAAGAAAAAGAATAACTAATTCTTATTTTATTATTAATTTTGTATTGCATTATTTCATTAAATAATAATGTTAATATATAATTATAATTAATTTTATTATTTAAGAATTTGGTAAATTCCAGATTCACATTTTGGTATTCAAGCTTGCTATATCAACAAATTTTCAGGTTTAGAACGGCAGCAAGCACACTGAGAAATATCAAATAAAGTATATGGTTGCCAATTTGGTGAGTTATCTTGAAAATTGACATGGTCACAGCAGTACATAAGTATCTTTCTTTACTCTTTAAATTTTATTTTGAAAACTATCACTTAATTAATGAAGGCTTTTTCTAAGATTACCATATCATGTTCCTTCTTAAATAAAATGATTATCTTTTTGTTTTTGTTGTATTACATATAGTGTCAAGACTATGATACTGTACTTTAAAAAAAAAATTTAATTGGTATGCTTAGAAAAATTTTGTGACCATTATTTTATGCAATATTTTGGGTTTTAAATTCATTTGGGGTTATTCTTGTAATGAGCAAAGGAGCATATTGAAAATGCGGTACTTGCATATCATATTATCTACTAATACTGACAAATCAAGAACATTTTCTAATACTGTTGTTGCTTATGCACATGCATGAAAACAAGTCCCCTCAATAAAACACATACACTAACAATTACATTACTCAGGCAGCCAGAATACAATTTTGTCATGCAGATTTGCAATGATTGTTTTATTGTTCTGCTAAACCATTTAGTATTTTGAGTACTTGCGTATTAGATCCCATTTTTGGAAATATTTCACTGTGTTATCTTTCATAGAAAATAAATCCAAAATTTTAATCATTTTTGCACAGTAAATTAAGAGTAGAATATTACAAATTGTGAACAAATGTTATTATTTTTGAGCAGGTGCAATTAGGAATATTGTATTTGAAAATACCATAGAAAACCTGTAAAAAAGTTATTATTTTCAAACATGACCGAATAAAATTCATGTGTTTGAACATGTTCAGGGATGGATTTTCACTATTGGATAATTATTGTGGCATTTGGTAATTTTTTTTTATTTAAAAAAAAATTAACAATGGTTTTTTATGTAAATACAGAAAATGTTCAGTAAATTCTGCCCAAATTTTTATATAAATAAGGTTTTTGGTATTAAATTAGAATCTAAATATTAGGTTTTTTTACATTTTTGAACTATTACAATATGTGTAGAAAGATGTTGACATAAATTTGTTTCCTTTCTTTAGTTGGGTATGCTAAGAACCGAGCTGTTGACCAAAGTTCTGGGGAATATTTATGTTTCTTGGATGCAGTAAGTATTCTTTCACGTATATATATATGCACTTTTCCAAAAGTCAAAGAACAAACTGAAAACTCTTAAAAGTATGCTAGCAGACTGAACAATTAATATTTATTACATCCTGTGTAATTGAAAATGACCTAAATTCAGGTTTACAAATCAGGTCAAGTACAAAATTATTTCTCAATAGTATGATCACAATGAACAGCAATGAAGGCAGTGGCATAATGTACAACCCTGTATTGTGGGGAAGGGCCAAATCCTGACTGTCGCTAAGTGCAGCTTGGGACCCTAATATTCTCCATTACACCACTGAATGGTTTAACTGCAGTGTATCATGCTGTTTATGATATTGTCAATAAATCATATAGATAGCAATGCCTACTGATCACATAAAGCAGTTCTAATCTGATGTAGCACTGGGTTTGAAGAAAACAGTTGTATAGACCTTCTTGAGAATGTTAAATGCATGCTCATTGATATTAAAATTGGCAGAATATGCTGGCTGTTTTGTGTGGTCTGTAGTTCCTTTCAGAAATTTATGCATAAAGTGAGCACTGGGAGAAAGCATTACCTACTTGCAAAATAAAGGCTTTGCTATAGTTGTGGAAGCATATAGATGAATATTAAGGATCAGTATGGGCCCATGGAGCATTGAAAGTTCTATGTGGCAACACATACAGGTCATTGCACTAGCTAAAGATACTCCTCATACAAGAATGCTATCTTCTGCATGTATGTCAGTTTCCAGTATGTTAGTTCAAAGATATTGAATATTTGCTTCCCTCCCTTTGTAAATATGTTGAGAATCATTCGGTGAAGTAAAGGTTTCCTGTTCAAATACCTGTGACAAGAGTAAAGCAGGATACAGTATATTGATCACCTAGCATATGGATTTCTTTTATGTAATCTTCTGTTTTTATCATGCTTCATACTGTCTCTTTGGTAGCAGATATAAGCAGGGATCTAAAGTGAGATGGACATTAAGTTGTGAAGAAGTAGTAACTCTTGGCTTACATTTGGTTGGTCTTCAAGAAGTTGAATCAATAGTTAGAAACTGATTCCACAACAGGTTCACCATGGAACAGTTGATGTTTAGCCATCTTGCCACTGCAAACTTTGATAGATCTGTTTCTATTTGGCATATGGCTGTATAATATAAATCACTTGCAAATGTTTCTTTGAATCCCCCATCCCTTTTTCCCATACTCATTAGATACCTTGACATTATTTAATATGCTCCCATTCATTAAATAGTAGTTACCGCCTAAACAGATGTTTCTTGTGTATATAAAGCAATTTAACACTTCTCTTTTACATATTGCTACATGACATAACTTGCTTTTATTTCTAACATGTCTAAATTTTAGGAATTTCAAATTACTTTTAGCCAAACTGTCGTAATTTTTCAATTTGTTGCTTAACTTTTGGAAATCAGGGCATATATATACATTGACATACTGAGAGGTAATGAGCTATAATCAAAGTACATAAGATAGACTTTTTATTTTGGATCAGAAATGTTTCTTTTTGTTTTAGTTTTGATACACTTAATATTAAAGCTTTTCTTTTTCAGGATGACTGCATGGCAAAAGATCGAGTAAAGAAACAATTTGAGGCATGCTCTTCTGATTGTAATCTTGTGAGTTTTCTTAAAATTATCATTATAAAGAATGTTTATTGATTTTACATTTATTTATTTGCATTTAAATTTTTGTCTTCATGATTTTAATAATGCCATAGTTCTTTCAATGCAAGACAAAAAAAATAGGAATAAAAAAAATCAAAGGTAATTCATTATTACTTATTGTTATTTTTTTCTTAATTATTTGTAACTTGATCAGGTCATTAAGAGTAATCAAGTAAATGTATTTAAATTAAATACTTTGAAAATTTGATTGAATTTTTCTAAGTTATTGATCCAAATGAAAATTTCTTAAAATATAGAAAGTGCTGCAGAGACCAGAAGATTGTGACAAATTATCCACAATGTTCTTAAATCTGTTAATGATTATTTGGTAGTGAATGCAATATTAAACTAGTCTAAATTTCAAGTGTAGTTGTTATTTAGAAAATATTTTCTGAAAATGAATGTCACGATTGTTATTTACTGATTTAATAAATATAAAATTATCTAAATTTGTGCACATCAGTAATGCTGAAGAAGATGTATGTTTATCTACATAATGAATTTTTATTTAATTTGTTTTCAGATCGTAGGTTGTCGTTTCCATAGAGAACCATCTGATTCTACTCCAAGATATACAAAGTGGGCTAACAGTTTGACTCCTTCTCAACTGCATTCACAGGTACAATTTATTTTTTACTGAAATGGCTTCTTAGCTCTATGAAAATGTCTGTTTTTCTCCCTCTCATGACACTCTTGAACCTGCAATAAAGCATCTACAGTAGGGGTGGGCAACAAGTTTGGCTCGCTGACCACATTGTGGATGTGGAGGATATAAGAGAGATGTACCTTTTTCAATTCCTACTATTAGCTCACTCTTTCCCTATATATTTATATATATATATATATTATATGTTGTGTTTTTCGAGTGAATATCAAGACTTTTGATTTTAACCATCTTTATTCCATGAGATCATTTTGTAATCTGTTTGTAAGAGAGAGAGAAAAAGAAACTCAAGATTCCCCAACCATTCAAAAGCCAGATGTCTTCAAGTACATGTCTTATTGAAGCGGTATACTTGAGAATTTAAGGATGACATATAGGTAATAAAAATTAATGGTCGGAGCCGACAAAGTTAGAGCAATGTGTTCTATATTCCGGAACTGGGTAATAAATTTAATACTTGAAAATGGGATGGGAAAATAAAAGTTAGAAATGGACTAGCGATTTAATTTTAGATCTAATTTAATTATCCTTACATATATATATATATATATTTAATCTTGTTCAAATTTTCAATCATTGATAAAATACTTTCTATTTTTCCAATCAAATTCAAATAAATTTTTTAAAACTAGTAGTGGATGACACAATGATATTACAGTTTTTTCAGGTATTAAGTCATTAATTACTGGTTTTTGACGCCAACTTAGATTCATCTCCATTGTTGTAACTATTAAAATAAATGACAAAAGTTGGTGTTGAAAACCAGTTTTTGAGCCAAACTAGCCAAACCATTGTTACAACAATGCAAACAAATCATGCTCCTTTTTCAATTCCTACTACTAGTTCACTCTCTCCTATCTATATATATGTATCTTGTTCAAATTTTCAATCATTAATAAAATACTTTCTATTCATCCATTCAAAGTAGGAATTGACAAAAAAAAATTTTACATTACTTGTTAAAATGATTGCATTCATTATAAAAAATAATAAATATAAGTTAAACAAAGTAGTGGCAGTTTTTTATTCAATTTATTTACTGTGTAAATTTCATATTGTCTATAGCAGCAAGCTCATTTAATTTTAGAATCAGTTTAATGAGACAAATGTACCCTATCATACTTTTATACAATTTTTTTAAGAATCAGGAGTGAAATTGCTTGCCTGGAAGTTTTATGTCAGCCAACTTGCATCTGTATTAACTCTTGTTGATCTTCATGCAAGAAAAGCTTTGCTTACAAATATATGTCAACTAAAATATGAGGAACAATTTCCCAGCAAATTTATTCATGCACAGAAACTTTTCTGCTGACATTCAGCTGATTTGTAAAAGTCAGTGTCATATAACACTAAACATTCCCTTCACAGTGTGATCTGACTTGCAATATTGATATCAGCAGTAATGAGATAACAGAGCAAATTAATTTAGGCTCAGTTTTTTTTAAAATCCTGATATCTTTTTGTAATCTTGTCCTCCAAACTCTGCAGATGATATCTTAGTAAAAACACTTTCTGCTGCTTTGTTTTCCTAATAGTGAAAAATTGATCATGTTCAGGAAGGAAAATCTTGGTTCAAAGCAAATTTTCTGGCTGTCATGACGTGTTGTGTGTGGCACGCAGGCCACTAATAGCCCACTCTTGATCTACAATACTCTTTCTTAGTAATACTTAAAAAAAAGTATATATATTGTTATGTAGATTGGGGTTCGAGGATTTTATGCAAAAATCAGTCGTAAATAACAAGGCAATTCTTTAAGAGTGATGAATATTTATTGTCGAAGATCAATCCTTGAAATACAGGATTCAGCAACAAAATTCACAGAATAAATAACAGAAGGATTTCACACCTTCAACAGCACTCGGACACAATAAACAGTGTCTAAAATACACGTTTGTAAATGATTATTCACAAGCACTGCCGAGCTGATCAAGTTCAAGGCAAGTCTACTAATCGCTAAAAAGAAACAATACTTACTACTCGCTGGTTGAAATCAAACTCGCTTTTCGCTGGCTGAAACCAGACTGACTGTTGCGGCGAGTATCTCTCTATTTATATCCGGGGCCGAAACTTCTGGAAAGATGCGCTCGTGTCGCAGATCGTGAAATTAGTGGATTTCTCTACTAATTTCTAGAAAAATCCAGAGGGTCCCGAACTCGCCAAATTGGTCGCCAACTTTGTTCCCAAAAATGATGCTAACTTGGCCCTATCACCAATATTTCGCCAAGTTCCCATTGAATCACCATTATAACGTAAGGGACGCCGTTGCTTGTGAATATTACAATTTTATCATGAGATAAATATAACATATAGGAATATAAAGGCATTGCACATCCAAATACAAATTATTTACATTATTTTATACAAAATTCGTAACATTGCCCCCTCCTCAAAGACTGCACGTCCCGGGCAGTACAATCCCTGAGTGAGAGGCATCTATTTACAGACATAACCTATTCACATAATAATCGAATATAAAGTAACAAATACTCAACAGCAAAAAGCAAATAAATTCAAAATACAAACATAAATTACAACACTAAAATAAAACTAAGAAATTGGAAAAGAGTTAAATAAATCACTCTATTTACAAAATAATAAGTGACCATGGTCTGAACTTAGGTACCTTATTCTCCTTGGCCAAAGTAAGGGGCTAGCCTATTATAATGTATTACCTTTGGTTTTGTGTGTGGTGATTTCTGTATCCGAACCACAACGTCATTCAGTCTTTTTAGGACTGTGTAAGGACCTTCCCAGTTGGTCTGCAACTTCGGAGAGAGTCCTTTGCGACGTTTCGGATTCCGTAACCACACTTTGTTGCCTTCGTGAAAGTCGTGTCCGGTTGCTCTTGCGTCGTATTGGGTCTTCATCTTCTCTGAAGCCATGCCGATTCTTTCCCTAGCCAAATGATGCATTTCCTCCATCCGTGCCTGGAGTTTCTCAACATACTCCTCAGGCGCCAAAGGAGCATCTGGTGGCCGGCTGAACAAGAGATCTGCAGGCAAACGAAGATCACGTCCGAAGAGCATCTGGGATGGGGAATAGCCAGTGGTCTTGTGGACGGCACTCGGTAGGCAAGCAGGAAAAGAGGCAGTTTCTGGTCCCAGTCCTGTTGATTGCTGGATACCAGGAGAGAGAGGCTGTTCAGGATGGTCCGATTGAACCTCTCTACCATGCCGTCAGAATGAGGATGTAAAGCTGTTGTCCGGGTTTTGTCAATGCCGAGTATCTCACACAGTCTCTTGCAAACTGCAGAATCGAAATTCCTTCCCTGATCGGAGTGCAGTTGTAGAGGAACTCCGTATCTTGAGATCCAATGTTGAACTAGGACCTCTACAACAGTCGGGGCCTCTTGGTCGGATATAGGATAGGCTTCAGGCCACTTAGTGAAGTAGTCCATGACAACCAGGATGTTGTTGTTGCCGTCTGATGATCTCGGAAGTGGGCCTAAGATGTCGAAAGCTATTCGTTCGAAAGGCGCTCCCACATTATACAACTTGAGTCGTCCTCTGGTGTGTTTTCTCGGTCCTTTACGTGCAGCACAGGGATCACATGTGCGACACCACTTCTCAACGTCACTTCGCACATTGTTCCAGTAGAAGCGCTTTCGGACTTTTTGTAAGGTCTTCATAACACCAAAATGACCGCCAGATGGACTGCCATGGAGTTCGTTTAGGACTGTCGATATTCTTGTCTTCGGGAGTATTAATTGCCACCTGAATGCTTTTCCGTCGTCAGACTCCCATTTTCGATATAAAACACCATTTCTCAGGTGCAGAGAGTCCCAAAGAGCCCAGTAACGCTTTGTTGTGGGATGAAAAGAGGTGATGTCTTGCCAGCTGGGCTTTTCATAAGATGACTCTTTGAATTCTATTACTGGTTTAATTTCAGGATCAGCCAGTTGATCTTTTCGGACGCTCTCATCACTCCGTGGGTCCGATTCCGATGTTGATGGTGTGGTAACTTAGCGAACTATTTTATCCATTTCGCCAAATTTCTTTTCGACTCTCGAGCAGTGTTTACTGTTCTCCTGTCTTCTTGAAGGGGCATCTCCATTTCCCGTTGCTGATCCTTTTCGGTTTCTACACACTCTCTTAGACTCGATTACACTTGCACGGTGAGGATCTTCCTGATTTACTCGAGGGCAGCTACTTCTCAGATGCCCTGCTCCACCGCACCCCCAGCACTTTGTGTAGCAATCTTCCTTATTTGTTCGGAGGCAGTTACTTCGGAGATGCCCTGATTCACCACACTCCCAGCACCTGATGATACGTCTTTTCTGTTTTGGACGTTGAGCCATTAAAGCTTGAATTTCATCTCTTAATTTCTCAATCTCCTTTATCCATGGAGATTCACAGGGCACATCTGCAGGCACTCTTGCTCATCGGATGGAATGGTTGTCCCTGAGACTGGCTTGAGTGGCGGCTTCAAATTTCAGGGCATATAACAGAGCAGATTTTGGATCATGAATATCTGCTATTTTTACAGCCCTTTGTATTTCTTCATCTTTTAGTCCGTCCACGAAATACTCGAGGGAAATCATTTCTCGCACATTTGCTGAGAAAGCTAAGTTGGCGAACCTTTTTATTTCGAAGGCATACTCTTGCAAACTTTCTCCGGTTTTCTGAATTCTTGTTTTCAACTGCAGGCGAGCGTAGTCTTTGGAGTATTTCTGTCCGAACCGAAGATCCAGAGCATTATAGAGGGAGTTCAAATTTAACAGCTCTGTGTCGGGAAGAGTCAGCAGTACTTCAGCGGCTTCTCTTCTAAGGAATGCCACTAACTGACATGCTTTGACCCATTCTGTCCATCCATTGGCTTCAGATATTATAGAAAATTGAGTTTTATACACCTCCCAGTTGGTTTTTCCATCATAGGTGGACAGCTTTACTGACACTGGAGAAGCAGTCAGAGGTACTGGAGAAGCAGGTACAAACTTGCTTTCATTCGTCGTATTCCCGCAAGCCAGAAGCTTGTTTTCAAGATCTTCCACCCTCTGTGATATAAGGCTAAAATTTCCAGAAACTTCTTCTCTGATCGTTTCTATTTTCTCCTCCACTTTCTTTTCCATTTTCTCTTCAACTACTGCGATCTTTTCTTCCATTTTTACGACTATTCTCTCTTCCACACTGTTTATTTTCTCTTCAACATTATCAATTTTCTTTTCTAGAGTATCTCTCGGCTCTTCTTGGCTCTTCTGCACATTTTCCAGACATTTCTGCATTTCTTGTTTAGTCTCTTCTTGGCTTCTCTGCATATCTTCCAGACCTTTCTCCATTCTCTCTCTAGTCTCTTCGTGACTTTTCTGCATATCTTTCAGACCTTTCTGCATCTCTTGTTGACCTTTCTCCATTCTCTCCTTGGCCACTTTTCAAGACATTTATGCTTTCCAACAGAGCCTTCAGTTGCTCATCCATCGCTCTTGTTATCAGCATAAAACCCCACTCCTGACACCAAATTGTTACGTAGATCAGGGTTCGAGGATTTTATGCAAAAATCAGTCGTAAATAACAAGGCAATTCTTTAAGAGTGATGAGTATTTATTGTCGAAGATCAATCCTTGAAATACAGGATTCAGCAGCAAAAATCACAGAATAAATAACTGAAGGATTTCACACCTTCAACAGCACTCGGACACAATAAACAGTGTCTAAAATACACGTTTGTAAATGATTATTCACAAGCACAGCCGAGCTGATCAAGTTCAAGGCAAGTCTACTATTCGCTAAAAAAAAACAATGCTTACTACTCGCTGGTTGAAATCAAACTCTCTTTTCGCTGGCTGAAACCAGACTGACTGTTGCGGCGAGTATCTCTCTATTTATATCCGGGGCCGAAACTTCTGGAAAGATGCGCTCGTGTCCCAGATCGTGAAATTAGTGGATTTCTCTACTAATTTCTAGAAAAATCCAGAGGGTCCCAAAATCGCCAAATTGGTCGCCAACTTTGTCCCCAAAAATGATGCTAACTTGGCCCTATCGCCAAGTTCCCATTGAATCACCATTATAACGTAAGGGACGGCGTTGCTTGTGAATAAAACAATTTTATCATGAAATAAATATAACATATAGGAATATAAAGGTATTGCACATCCAAATACAAATTATTTACATTATTTTACACAAAATTCGTAACATTATGTATAGACACACAGAATTAAAATTCACTATTTGATCCAAAGAGCGAAATAAAATAATTTATTGTTACTATTGGTTAAATTGAAATATAGAAGACATTGATAAAGTTGGTGTTTTCTTTAAAGGCTATTAAAATATGCTATTAAATTATTAGTAGTAATCCAAAAATAGTAATGTATCAAAATCTAACATACTTTTATCAATATAGAATACAAATTTAAGGCAGTCAAGTAATATATATGTAATAATTCCCTCTAGTAGCCTTTTAAAATTCTTTGGTTCAGGACTAACACATTAATTTTAATTGTAATCAAATAAGTAGCATTGCTTCAGAAACTCACTCCCACACATTTCTGACCAATCGTGACTCCTGTTAGAAAGGATTCAAGCGCCCTTTGCAACCGTTATGTCATATTATTCTTATATAATCTGGCATCACTTAATTTTATTTTCTGTATTGGCAACTCCTGGATGAGACAGTCTGTAAACAGCAATCATGTAACCTCACTTCTAAGTTATTAAAAGCTTAATTCCGTTCATTCAACTCTCATTGTCTTATTTATAGTACAATTTTATTAACTTAGAAATTTTCTTGAATCATTTCGTTTTCAAATTTAATAATGGAACAACTGCTGAAACCTGAAAGATTCGATATCGATCCCTCATGTTCTAATGCAGAAAACAAATTAAGTGATGCCAGATTACATAAGAATAATATGACATTTTTAACCCCCCCCCCCTTTAATTTTAATCTGGATATTTCAGTCTCTGACGTAGTCCTTCAAGTATGCAGGAGGTTGCCTATGGCGAGCTGTATGCAATGCTAATGTGTTCTTGTTCGGTTCAGTTGAATCTTCTAAAGTGGTATCTGAATCTGAGTTTATTGGCTGTAGATCTGGAAGAACTTGAACACTTTCTTCTGTACCCTTGTTGCCTTCAGAGCTGGTAGTTTCTCCTCTTGGAGCTAAGTGTCTTATAGAAACAGTTGCTTCCCTTCCATCGCCAAGTTTTACATGTGCATAGTCAGGGTTAGCTTCAATTAATTCCACTTCTTGGACAATTGGCTCATATTTGTTAGCGCGCACCTGATTTTTCATTAGAACTGGACCAGGCTTTGTAAGCCAAGTAGGTATGGAACAGTCGTTATGGGATCTCCGAGGGTGAGAAAACATTCGTTCATGGGGAGTGGCATTTGTTGCTGTACACAATAAAGAGTGAATTGAATGCAGAGCTGTTTGGATAACACATTCCCATTGTGTTATCCAAACAGCTTTCATATTATTGGATCTTAAAGCAAGTTGCATAGTTTTCCAGATTATTCCATTATAACGTTCAACCTGTCCATTTCCTGCTGGGTTATAGGGAGTAGTATGACTTGTAGCAATTCCTTGAGATGTTAAAAATGATTTTAATTCGTTAGACACGAAAGATGATCCTCTGTCAGAATGAATAAATGATGGCATTCCAAAAATAGAAAAGAGGTTCTTCAAATGCAATATTACAGTTTTTGCAGAAATGTCACTACAAGGGAACGGAAATCTAGAGAATTCATCAACTATTGTTAAAATATAGTGATTTCTTGAAACACTAGGTAAAGGCCCTTTAAAGTCAAGATTCAACCTTTCAAATGGGGAAGTAGCTTTCACAAGAGTTCCAACATGTTTAACAAATCTTGGCTTTAGTTTGTTGCATATTAGACAGGAGTTGGTGACTTTCCTTACATCCTCTAAAGAAAAAGGGAGATTTTTGCAACAAACCCAATGATGCATTCGTGTCACTCCAAGATGACAAAGAGAGTTGTGAAGATTGCTTAAGTCGACTCTGGGAGTTAGAGCTCCAGTTATACGGGATAATGTATCAGCAATCACGTTTTGCTTTCCAGGACGATAAATAATGTCAAATTTAAAACTAGCAAGTTCAAGTCTCCAACGGATTAACTTTTCATTTTTAATTTTACTACCATGTCACTGATTGAATACAAATGCGACTGCTTGTTGATCAGTGAACACTTCAAAATGCTTTCCCATCAAGAAGTGTCTCCAATGACGAAGTGATTCCACAATGGCATATGCTTCTTTTCCTGGAGATGAATGTCTCAATTCAGATGTATTTAAGGTTCTTGAGAAAAAGGCAACAGGACATCCAGCTCTACTCAAGGTAGCTCCAATTGCAAAATCGGATGAATCAATTTCCACTCGAAATGGTATGTCATCTTCAATTGTTGCCAAGGCAGCATTTGCCACATCATCTTTCAGGGAATTAAAAGTCAATACAGCATCCCTAGAAAGAGGGGACTGTTTCTTTCCTAGAAGAGGACGTATTTTCTGAGAAAACCCCCGGATCCACCGGCAATAATGGGCAAACATTACTAAAGCACGTTGCAATGCAGATGAGTCTTTCGGAACAGGCATATCCCTCAAAGGTTTTAATCGTTCAGGATCTGGTTTAATTATGCCATCCTGAACAATGTAGACTAGCAAATGGACAGAATTACTTGAGTAGGTACATTTATCTTCATTTAGAGTCAAATTATACTTCTTTGCCACAGTCAGGAACTTCTCTAAGTTGTCATCATGTTCTTTTTGATCTTTTCCACATCATCAATGAATGGATATGTAAGGGTGAGTCCTTCATCCTCAATAATTTTGTCAATGACTCTTTGGAAACAAGCTACTCCATTAGTAACCCCAAAAGGAACACGTAAAAACTGATAGAGCTTTCCACAAGCTTCAAAAGCTGTATAATGTCTCTCGCTATCCTGGATAGGAATTTGATGGTAGGCACTTTGGAGATCAATTTTGCTAAAAACCTTATTTTGTGAAATTTTCAAAATTACCTCTTCTATTTTAGGCAAAGGGTAGGCATCCAGTAACGTGTATTTATTAATTGTTTGAGAGTAGTCAACTACCATTCTGGGCTCATGATTTCTCCTCTAATGACAAAGGCTTGAGCCCTCCATGGTGAGTTACTTGGCTCAATGACTCCTTCCTGAAACAGTTTCTGAACTTCCAATGCCATAAAATTATTGTCTTCATTCTTATGACGTCTCGACCTTGTAACCAAAGGTCTACAGTCTGGATTCAAGTTAGAAAATAATGAAACAGGAGGTACTTATGCTACAGCCAAAGAACAAATTGTTAGTGGAGGTATATTACCATCAAATCCAATTTCTACTGATGAATGTCTGCTTAGAATATCATGGCCAATCAAAACATCACTACAAAGATTTTTCATAATTAAAAGTTCCACATTTTGATAAGTGAAGTTTTCAATTTTTAAATTAACTCTACAAACACCCACTGTTTCAGTCACCATGGAGGAGTTTGCCATCGATATTTTTCCAAAGTATGGTTTAATTTTTGATTTACATTTCACCACATGTTTTTCGTTCAGAAAACTAAGCTCCCTGTATCAATTAATGCACTGAGCTGAATGTTATTAACCAATGCCTTCACAATTGATTTTTGGAAACAGTGAGTAGATCCCGAAATAGCTGCCAATAAGTTTGAAGAAGCCACCACATTTGAAGAATTTCTATTAGGTCTAGATTTGCACACTCGCTGGTAATGTCCCTTTTCCCCACAATTTCTGCAGATAACATCTCTAGCTGGGCAATTGGTTCGTGAGTGCAAGTCATGTCCACAAAAGAAGCATTTTTGAGATCTTTGGAAGCCGCTGGTGGTTTCTAAGGTTTCTTCTGAAAAATCGCCAGTTTTTATTGCTGCAGATTGTACTGGGAAAGAACTTCCCATATAGGAAGCTGCATGCACTTCGGCTGATTCCAAGGTTCTAGCTTGCTCAAAAGCTTGATCGAGAGTCATCGATATATTTTCGAGGAGTCGTTGGCGAATGCGAGGACATTTTAATCCTCGTATGAAAGCATCTCTAATATACTCCTTTCGGTATTCCTCAGCCCTTACATCAGTAAAGTCACAGTCTTTGCTCAATTGGTTTAAAACTTGTAAATATTCACTGACAATTTCTTCCATTTGTTGATTTCGTGTCGACAAGCAATGTCTAGCGAATATAACGTTACGTTTCTTTATAAAAAATGAATCAAGTATCGCAATAGCTTGAGCATAAGTTGTGCAATCATTAATGAACTGGTAAACATTTGAGGTTACATAATTTCTCAGCAAAGGAAGTTCTTTATGCTCATCCTCTGTGTCTTTGTCTTAAATATGTGCAAATAGCTGCAGCTCTTTTATCCTTTGTGTTTCATGTGTTAGTATGCTTATTGTGATGTCATAACACCATTGATATTTCATGTGAAATTAAAGAAGAGTAAAATGAATTCAGAAGTTTTTTGTTTATCAAGAACCTAACAACCAACATAAGTAACCATCGGCAACACTACATATAAGTCGGTAGGACCATTTCCTATCTTGAAGAAAAATGTGTGCAAAAAGAAAATGATTAAATATTCTAAAGTAATCTTCAAGTTAAAAAGTCTACAATGGTGCTTCAAGTAAAAAAGTCTACAAATATTATAAAAAGTTACGAGTCGTCATCGATACCAACAGGGGGTGGGTGGGAATCCCCTATTTCTGCTCCATTGTACGGCAAAAATTCCTGGGTTGTATTCTTCAAATTGTGTGGTGCGCAAATATGTGAATGAGAAAAGAAATCATTTTAAAAATAATCAAAACTGTTTAATTATGTGTATGGATGAGTGTGGGTCATCCAAGTGATTTCAAGTTTCATCTAAGCGACTCAAGGCAAAATTTAAAATTTTTACATGAGGAAATTCAATCTATTTGAAAGGTTTATTTTTCTTTTTTCAAAATTATCTTTAAAAAATAAAACACAAAGTATATTTTTATATTATTAGTTTTGAATTATTGATTTTAACATGTTTTGAAATTTTGGGTTGAATTATTTAAAATGTATTCTATTGGATTGGCAACTAAGTAATTGCAGATTTCACTCATAGATGGCTTCAGTTGAATTTTTAGGTTTTCAGACGTCATACAAATGTAAAACACATTTTGTTATTTGGTAGTTGGCAATTCAGCTGTCAATCAGTAAAAAAAGTTTTTTGATCAGTTGCGTAGTTTTCGTTTGGCCGTTGGTTGAAAAATGGAAAATCAAAAGGAACATTTTAGTCATATTTTGCTTTTTTATTTCTGCAAAGGGAAAGACGCATCGCAAGCTCATAAAAAGTTATGTGCTGTTTATGGTGACGAAGCCTTAAAAGAACAGCAGTGTCAAAATTGGTTTGCCAAATTTTGTTCTGGTAATTTTTCACACAAAAATGAAAAACGCTCTGGTCATCCAATTGAAGTTGATGACGACCTAATCTCAAAGCAATCGATTCGGATCGTCACAGTACAACACGTGAGATTGCAGAGGAGAACCTTCATGTACCACATACATGCATTAAAAATCACTTAAAACAACTTGGCTATGTTCAAAAACTCGATACATGGGTTCCTCACGAACTGAAAGAAATGCATTTAACGCAATGCATTAACAGATGCGATTTGCTAAAGAAACGTAATGAAAATGATCCATTTTTAAAACGATTGATAACTGGCGATGAAAAATGGGTTGTTTACAACAATATCAAGCTGAAAAGATCGTGGAGCAGGCCAGATGAACCAACTCAAACAACATCAAAAGCTGATATTCATCAAAAGAAGGTTTTGTTATCAGTTTGGTGGGGATTACAAAGGAATTGTCTACTTTGAACTCTTACCACCCAACCAAACGATCAATTCTGATGTCTACATTGAACAACTAATGAAATTAAACAATGCAGTTGAAGAAAAGCGGCCCGAATTGACAAATCGAAAAGGTGTTGTATTCCATCATGACAATGCAAGGCCACACACATCTTTGGTCACTTGGCAAAAATTATTGGAGTTTGGTTGGGATGTTTTGCCACATCCACCATATAGTTTTAGGAGGATGTGTGTTGGAGTGGTAAAATAAAAATGGCAGGATTATAAAAAATAAACTTTATTTCCAACACAACAATCAAAATAAAATGTTCGGATATATATATTCCCTTCGTCAGAGGGAATTCTGGGAGGACAGAAGAAATGCCAGAAGACATTTCTTCCGACCAATGAGATGCAAGGGATCAAGAATCTACACCGTTAGTAAGAATCCGAAATGATGATTAATGGTGATTTATGATGATCCGATATTATGAAAGTACACTACATAGTCCTGACCTTGCACCATCTGATTACTTTTTGTTTCGATCTTTACAAAACTCCTTGAATGGTAAAAATTTCAATAATGATGATGATGTCAAATCGTACCTGATTCAGTTTTTTGCTAATAAAAACCAGAAGTTTTATGAACATGGGATTATGATGCTGCCTGAAAGATGGCAAAAGGTCATTGATCAAAATGGGCAATACATTACAGAATAAAGTTATTTAGTTCCATGAAAAAATTGTCTTTGATTTTCTAAAAAGAAATCCACAATTAGTTGCCAACCCAATATATATTAAGAAATTTTATTTTTAAGATCATTCATTTTGCATATTTTATACTGAAATATTTTTTTTAAATTGATTCTGATCTTTATTATTTTTATGCTAAACATTTTCATGAAAACAAGTTATTTGACATATTTTTAATGGTGTTATATGTTATTTATATTTGAATTTTGATAATTAATAGCAGCCAGTATTTTGATTTGTATTGATGTATCAATTTTATATTTTGATATTTTATTTGTACAACTTAAAACTTTTAAGTTAAATTTAATTTCTGTATGATTCTCAGATCTGGTTTAAAAATGGCAAATAATGATCAAAATTATAAATGTTCATAGTACTACTAATCAAATCCCTAGTGAGCCATATATGTAGCCTTGCTGATGGTTGGTTGTTAGATTCTTGAAAAATGAAAAGCTTATTCTGAATTCATTTTACTCTTTATTTTCACATGAAATACCAATGGCCTTATGACATCACAATAAACATACTAACACATAAAACACAAAGGATAAAAGAGCTGTAGCAATTTGCACATATTTAAGACAAAGAGGATGAGCATAAAGATCTTTCACTTTTTATACCGGTTGTGAAGGGCGCTTGACTCCTTTCTAACAGGAGCCATGATTGGTCAGAAATGGGTGAGAGCGAGTTTCTGATGCATTGTTACTATTCGGTTACAATTAATATTAACGCATTAGTTCTGAACCAAAGAATTAAAGTGTTTTAAAAGGACACTAGATTATTACATATATATATATGTTTAACAGGAATGAAAATGGCACGTTTAAATTGCCAGCTTTCACCACATGAACACTGCAAGTTAAGAATCAAATTGATTCTCACAAATGTGTTTTCTATGCTATGATTTTTTCATGAAGCTCCACTAACCGTTATAGATGTTTGTGTACCTGAATCTTTGAAAAAGTCTGCAATTCACCAAAAGGTTTTGAAATCCTTTGTTACCCTAACAATCATGATTTCAAACAAATTGGAACTTCTACAAATTCATGGTTCATATTTAGATGAGAGTATGTTAAAAGATATACAATGGAGCACTTTTTTTTCAGTTGAAAGAAAAAAGAAGAGAATGTTTTCCAGAAGATAAAACTAAGCATGGCTAAAATTAAAAAACTTAAACAGTACTGCAATAAATCGGAAGGCTTACCAATCTAGGAAACAACTTATCTACATATCGAAAGATTAAATATTAAAATCTAAATTTAAAAAAAAACAGCTTCTGAATTCTTGCTGAATGCACAGAAGCTTCTTACACAGCTATAAGCATTTTAATGCCATTATGAACAATGTATTTAAGCGAAAAATCTGTCTTAATATATGTCACAAAAACAAAATGTAGAAACAAATAAATGCAGAATTTGAAATGTAACTGCAGATAACTTCAATGTACTAGATTTCCGCAGTTGATATAAAAAAATTTAAAATACATAATATCTCAGTCACTAAATGTAATGCAAGTGCTCTCTTAAATGTCTGTAGTAGAAATTAATGCTATTAATGAGTACATTGCATTAATTTTGTGTATTTATATTTTATTAATTTTTAACTAAGATTACAATACTTTTACTGTCTACTTTTTTTGTCTAAACCTATAATGTGTTGATTATTCTAAGATATGTTTTTCTAAGGGGCGGTTGTGGCTTTCCAAAAACATCTTATAGTTCTAAGGGTTTCATGAGTTGACAATGTTTGAAGACCACGGTAAATACCAATAAAAAAGCCATTTTAAAAATATTTTGTTCTTGGCCCTACCATCAAATTTAAAAATTTACTATAGCTAATGTTGTACTTTTAATGTAAATTTCAGAACAATTTTCAAGCATCTGATGAAAATTGCATTATATAATGTAATTAGTAGTATTTTTGATAACATGTAAACTAATACCTTGACTTCACTCTTTAAAATGTTTTGAATATACAGCTTTGAGAAATTTCTTTCCAACCATTAAATTCAATGATAAAAATATGATAAATATTTATTTTATAATGATTTTTTTACAAACATACAATCTAAGAGAAAAAGATGCAGTATTTTATCATTTTATAGTTTCTTTTAAAGAATTAAATATATTTTTATAAAATGAACATAATTTAATTTTTTTTTTAAATTATGTATGAAATCTATATTTTTAATTTTCAAAATTATAGATTGATTATATTAGACTTCTCTCTTCTTTTTTGAAGAAAAATTTTTAACTTTTTTTCCTGTTTAATTTTTAGGAGTCTTTTTCTTTCTTTTTTTTTAAAGATTTATACATCATTTGGCCCTACCATCATCATGCCAACTTGGTTTTGTCATCGTAGTGTTTACGACAGAATTGGAGGTTTTGATGAAAGGGGAAAGGCAAGTTAAAAATGTACTTATTTTATAATATCTTCCTCTGATAGTTTTTCAAATGTAATATATGTATTCCTAGGAATGTATAAATGGAAGCTGTGTACAAAATATTATGAATGTTTTCTCTTCAAATTTTTTTAAGCTATAACAATTCCATTACGAAGGAAACTCAAAACATTTTTATTTATTTTAAAATTATAAATTGATTAGAGTAACTCACTTTCTGTAAAATCTTTTATGTGTGCTATATATAAAATAATTTTAATCTTTTCTCTTAAATTTTACTGAGAATATTTTTTCTGTTGTAACATTGTTGTTTCATTTATTGTAAAGATTTTAAATTTTGAAGGAAAAAAATTGGGTTGTAACAAAATTTCTTTCATTTCATTTGTTTTACATTTTTATAATTTAAATATTTTGTTTCTTTTGAAAAAATGCATCAGCAGGTTTGGAAATTAAAATTGCTATGTATGTAATTCAGGATATTCAAGAGTGTATATATATATATAATTAGAAGACTTTTTTTAAAATTAGGATTTCATTTGAAAGAACTTCCATGTAAAGTGGTAATAATTGAATCATAATTGCTGCCTGCTAATAGCTTATTTGCTTTTGAAATATTTTCTCCATGCACACAGATAAAAACTTACAAACAAAAAAAATTTAATATTCTAATAGGATTTAGGACAAGAATTCTTGAACCACTAATCTATTTGAGGTTCTTAAATCTATTTGGTTATCAAAACAAACAGAGGTATTTCAGTATGTAACACAATTATTTTACAAAAATATTTCATTCTTTTGATAAAGGGAATACCAGAGGACCTCATCTTCTTTTACCAGCATCTACATCTGGGAGGACGATTGCGACGATTAGATGAAGACCTTTTGCTGTACAGATATCATTTATCAGCTGCAACATTTTCAGTTTCTGAGTAATTGGATTTTTTGCCTTTTGTTTACTGTAATTGTCTAAAATTTCGATTTTAACTTAGTCTTTCAAAAATATATTGAAACCTGATACATCTATAATTTTTAATAAAGTATCTTATGGGGTAAATATGACCCCTTTCACTCACATTATTGGCATTTTCTTTTTGTGTTTATGATATGAATGTGGTACTAAAGTAGCAATTTTTGAATTTTTTCATTCTGATTTTGCCGTGATTTTTGGAATTGAAACATTAAGAGGAATCATTATTTATTCTATGCTGTGTAGATCTTAACATAAATAGTAGAAGTGTAGTTTAGATATTTTGTGTGTTCCCAACACTAAATTAACTTTTCTTTCCATCAATCATTGGCTAGCATTAATAATTAAAATGAATTAACATTTTCATTGAAAAGCAGTTTCAGAAAGTGTTCCACATAAGATTTACTCCATTGAATTTATTTTTGTTTAAAAGTACTTAGTAGTAGTAGAAAGTACTAGGTATTTTCAAACTAAAATTGTTATCATTATGTGCATCTTTTTTTCCGGTGTTTTGCTCTGAAATCTTTTCTTTTTTTAAACAAATGAGATAGTTCCTTCAATAATTTAGTTCTTGGTTCATATCTTTTATTAACAATGACAAGTTAAGTAATTAATTCTTTTTTTTTTAATTTGTGAAGCATTTTTAGCTTTGAAAGAAAAAGAAACAAAAATCAAATTGTTTTCTACAGCATTCATAAACGTTTGTTTATGCAAATGTATTTGTTGAAATAGCTTGAAAAGTTTTTGTTTTTTGAAAGATTATTTTTCCCCCAGGGATACTATTTGGCAAGTTCGATTGAAGGAACTTGAAGAGAGGATCCTTAAGAATTGGACAAGATTTACAATTTGGAATGCTGGTAAACAAGGAAGAAAATTCTATAGATCCCTAACACCTGAGAGCAAATTAAAAGTAAGCAATCTGCTGTTTTCACTTTATCTGCTTTTTAAAAGTTACCTAAATTAAAATCTCCATTTTGTTAGGTTCAAGCATTTTGTGATGTGGATGTTAAGAAGATTTCTAAAGGAATATATATTTATGAAGAAAGTGAGGTATAAGAATCGTTTTCATATAATATTAAAAAGCATTTAAATTGCAGGATGAGAGTATTGTTTCATATAATAAAAAATTTTCTGTTTTCAATTATGTAGAAATTTAAATAGAACAGAAATATATAATTGGAATGAGTGTGTTAATATTGAGCTGGAAAATAAATTGAAGTATTAATAGCTGCCACAAGTAGAAAAAAATATGTATCGCTTCACACAAGTGAAAAAATATTTTTTTTTCACTTGTGGGAAATGATACATATTTTTTTTGCACAACTATTTAACTTTATAATTGTTTATATCGCATATTATAAATATTCTTGATTAATCACAAATTATTAAAATCTTCATGAATCAAATTGGTAAAAAGTTAATGTGTTTAAAAATTGTATACTGGAATTATTATAAGTTATAATAAATGATTATATATATTTTTTGTTATAAATAAATGTGCTATCTACTTCATTTTTAAATATGATTATATTGCTATTTTGATAATTATGAAGCTGGTTGCCCAATTGATTTTTAACATTCTAATTAAATTATCTATAATTTCATTTTTGTTTTGTAGGAATCTCCCAAACCTCGAATACCCATCATACATTTCAGCAAAGCAAATCCACCATTTGTGATATGCGTGAAAATAGTGAGTTATTTTGTTTATAAAAGCTTTGAATAAATATTTGAATTTTCATTTTTGCAAAACATTTTCAATAAATTTAATACCTAGTTAAATATCTAAATTCACAGTATGCATTAGAAAATTGAATTTAATAATATTTGCACTTTGTTTTTGAGTAAACATGAATGTGCTTCACACTTTTAATTTATCCTATTACAGGAATAGAATCAAATTTTGTTTCTATGTTCTTTTACATTTTTTACCTGACCATTTATTCTGAAAACATTTTGGTCAATTTTCAATAACATGCTATTATTTCAGGACTGGAATGATTCTTAAACTACATATATATGTTAGAATAATTAATCTATCACCTAAACAAAATTCTGTTTCTCATCTAATGTATATTTTCCCATTTTACATATTTGAGTATACAATTAAACAGCCAACATTTTCTCAGAAAAGATCATCCTAACATCAGATTCCAGTCCCATCTCATTAATTTTTATGGTCTTGTGGATCATACTTTCCCTCATTTTACTCTGCAATCAAAACCTAAACTAAAAAATGATGATTAAAATAAATTTACAATCCAATTAAAAATTGGAGTAGTTGACATTGGTTTGTCTCCCTGTGAAGATGTGTTTGAAAGCTGTTTTAACAAATAAAAAACTGTTCTCCTGAAAAGTTATCCATGCTTTCTTGGAATCATCATATACATATATGTACACTAATTGATCAAATTATTAAGACCACCTAACACTTGGGACACATGGAGATCGACCATAACTTTATGTTGTTGCTGCTGTAGGGAAACCTACAGCAGCAACAACATAAAGTTATGGTCGATCTCTATTAAAAAGGAATGCAAGAAAAATGAAGCATGTTACTCTGTGTTGCTAGGAAGAATTGGGGAAAATTCCCAATTTTAATGAGTTTGAACCCAGGATGGTTCTAGGCGCTCGCTGCGTTGAAACTATAATCAGCAAAACAGCTGCTTTTGTGAAGGGTTCACAGTTATTACTGTTTACGAAAGTAGATTACCAAGCAAAAAACATAGTCTCAACATCAGGTGTGTGGTCATCACAGGCTACTGAATGCTCGCTTGGAAAGGAGAATTTGAAAAGCTGTTCAGTCCAATACAACAGCAACTGTACATCAAATTGCTAGGAATATTAATCAGATAGCAACATCTCTGAATGAGATGTTTGCCATACTTTATGCCATATAGGCTATGGTATCCAACAGCCTGTTCAAGATTCTCTGCCTTGAACAATATCAGACGTCTTTAGTTTGCAAAGGAGCGCAAGATTGAACAGTGGATGACTGGAAAAGGATCACATGGTCCGATGAATCAAATTTTCAATTGCACTATGTAGATAACAAATATGGAGAAATGGAACAAAAACTTGGACCCACCTGTATTGCCAGAACTCTTCATGCTGGTGGAGGCAATATTATGATTTGAGGGATGTTTTCTTTGGCATTGAATGGTTTCTTTCATTTGTGGGGAAGAACATCTGAATGATATAAGTGTTATTGCAGATGAAGTGCATCTTTTCATATAACTAAAGTACCTTGCCTGAGATAGATACATTCAGCAGGGCAATGCTCCCTATTATACAGCTGGTATTGTTTGCAGATGGTTCAAAGAGTATGACAGAAACTTTACCTTGCTTAACTGGCCAACAGGATTGCCAAAACTCAATCAATCTGTGGTTCCAATATCATCTAATCGGAAAGCATTTTACAATCAATTGGATATGGTCTCAAATTCCTCATACCATGTACCAATATCTCATAGAGTTCATGCAAAAAAAAATCCATGCAGTAATAAGGGCAGGTGTTCCAATATTGTATGGAAAGAGTGGTCATAATAATTTGGCCATTTAGTTTTTGAATTTATAGAATCATCTATCATTGTCATATTTATGTTATATGATATACAGTGCATTCCTGATTATCTGAGTTAGTAACAGAGAGGTTCTCACAGACAATAGAAAAAAATTTTATTATCTTTTTATTAAAGAAAATTCAACCAGAACAAATATTTAAATTAAATTTGGGAAATTTACAGTATAATTAATGATTATATTTAAACTTTGTAATGAATATTAGATTCCAACCCTAGAAAAGAAAATGAAGTATTGTGCTTGGTTATAAAATTTAAGAAAAAATTCAATGGTGAGAATTTATTTAATGGAATCTATGTAAGAACACAGATATAAAAACAAATTGTTTTAAGATTATATATCTTAACATTTACAATATGTGCTACACTTCTCTAATTTAATGTATGATTCAAACCACCCTTTTTATGAAGGTACTCTGTATAAAGTGGCTTATTTTACTTTTTAGGACATGACTTTAGGTGTTTTTGAAAAGAATTTATCATCACTTCATTTGATGGAAGGAAAAGATTATATTCATTTTAGTTGATGTTGTGAAATAAATTTATTTTATGTTTATTTGTGTATGTCTAATATCTTCTCTTAGTAAGAAATTTAACTATGTTGTGTTTATATCACCATGAGAAAAATTAGACTCTGTATAGCAAGCAGTATTGAAAAATCAAGCTTGCAAAGTTTTCATGCTCAAACTTATATCTAGATATTTTGAATTGGTTGGCTTCTTTGATTAAAGTTCATTTTAATTTTGATACACTTTGTCTAAAAGGAATTTATTTATTTGTAGATTGTATGTCCAATTTTATTTTTGCAGAATTTACTTTCTATTATCTCATATTTATAATACAAAATTATTTTCATTTATTAATTTATCAATCTTGAAAATATTAATCAAATAACTGTCATCATAGAACGTGAATTGTCTTTTTCAAAAAGATTATGAAACATGTTTATTGGTCTTAATCTTTTGACAAGTAATAAATTTGAAATACTTATTTTCCCATACTCATGAAATGGTTTTCACAGGATTTAAATTAATTAACCTTTTAATCTTCTGAATGTGTTTAACATTTGGAATAAAGCTTTAAGTTTACCTATTGATTTTTAGATTTTATGTTTTGTTGTTTTTGCATTTTCTGTTATTTCTATTCTTGCATCTACAATTATTTTAATTTCAATTTTCATGCACTCAAGAAGTATACAGTAACTTTTTATTGAAGGAGTTTTGTCTCTTTACGAAATACAGTCAAACCTCCATATTGCGAATTTTTCTATATAGCGAACTTTTTCCTGGAACCAAGAACATTTCAAGATTTTCTTCATAAAATTATCTCCCAATAGCAAAGTGCATTTTTTTATGTAACGAACTTTTTCTCTTGTTATTCAATTTTTTCTCCCTATTTTTTAAAGTATTTCTGTACATTTCAAGTTATTCTCTCTTTTAACACATTTTATGGTAGTCATAAATCTTGAACTGGTTTTATTAGATGCCAAACTCATTGAGAGCAATAGAATTCTGGGTGTTTCATCCAAGAAGGGCAACCTTTGACCTCTATTGTCCAGTTCACTAGAAACATCTTCCATATCCCCTTTCACCTTCAATGGCCTTGTGTCCTTAAACTAGTCTCCATTCATTTGTAGTGTTGATCAGTGGTACTGGCAAATTAATTTCTTGTAGCTCGAAGATGTCAAAATGTAGGTGCTTGAGTGTCAAAGAAAAATTTTTTAATTCTTCAGGTTGTGGATAAAGGCGTCAAGAAACATTCCTTGCAGTTTTTCTTTCTTTTCTATTTTTGACAGGTAAGATATATAAAATAAATTGTTATTAATTTACAAAAAGGTGTGAATAATTACTTTTTTAATATATAGTGCTCATGAATGTAAAATTTGTTTTATGTGGTTCATCAAGAAAATTGAAAGATGAACTTCTATCTGACAAACTTTTTTCAGGATTTAGCGAGTTCGTTATATAGAAGTCCGACTGTATTTTCTTCTGTAACGTAATGTATCTTAAGCGGCCTTTGTTTTAATATTTATGACTCTTTGTAATCAATTTTTTGAGACATCCAGTATTTTAATTAAATATTATTAATGTACTTTTGTTAAAAATTAATTATAATTTGTTAAAAAAACAAGCAATTTATTATTAGAATTTTTTTTAAAGAAAACACATTTGCAAATAATTTGAATAGTTGAACATGATGTTATTGAAGCATGGGAAATTGAGTTGTGTTGTCTTAACAACACATCAAATTATCTCTGTTATTAATACACTGTAAAAAATGCAACATCATGATGGAATCATCAGAATTAAATGAACTTTGCAGCAAATATCAATTATAGGATGTTACATAAAATAGTAAAGTTTCAGAGCCACCGCGCAGCGCCCTCTGAACTGATGCTGGAATTGATAAACAGAGGACTGTAGCGCGACGTTGAAAATGATTATTTGTTAGTAGCGAACGCTTAGTGAGACCTAAGTATGCCTCCACGACGAAATAAGGAAAAATTCCAACAACTTTACGGAGTTTTAACCGGGGAGGATGATCGGCCTTCGAGAAGGAGGATTTTCCTATCGCGCAATAGGAGCTCGTGTGCAGGGAAATAGTTCCACAGTGATGCGAGTTTGGAAGCAGTGGACCGACGAGCACCGAACAACTCGAAAAACTGGCAGTAGACGACGGAAGGTGACGTCAGCGCTTGACGATCGACACCTGCTGTGCATGGCGGTGAAGGACCCGTACAGCTTCTTCCAGGCAGTTGGCATCACGTTGGTCTACTGCTACAGGTGTGCTAATATCGGCTTCGTCAATTCGTCGACGTCTGCTGCACCGTGGATTGCGTGCAAGGGTGCCTTTATACAGGATCCCCCCCACGGCAAACCATCGACGGCTGTGTCTGCAATGGGCTCATTGAGCACAGAGCCTGACAAGCTCATTGGCACCAAGTTGTATTTTCAGATGAATCACGCTTCAATCTGTGGGACCATGATGGCCGCATTCGTGATAGTCACTATCCCGGTGAACGCTGCCTTCCAGAGTGCGTTATCGAACGACATAGTGGCTTAACACCCGGTGTTATGGTTGGGATGCGATTTCGTATCATGGACGATCCAATTTGCTACGAATTGAGGGTAATCTCAATAGCAACAGGTACGCCCGTGAAGTGCTACAGCCCGAAGTCGCTCCCTTCCTTCAAGGTATCCCTGGAGCTATCTTTCAGCAGGGTAAACGCACGGCCACATGTTGCTAAGACTGTTCGAAACTTCTGTTCAGCCCAACACATGCAACTTCTTCCTTGGCCTGCTTATTCGCCGGATATGTCGCCTATTGAGCACGTGTGGGATTTAGTTGGTCGTCTCTCACTCGTGATCCGCTTCCTGCCGTTTCAAAAGACGAACTTTTGCTGCGCATGCAAGCAATATGGAATTCTCCTCCACAAGCAGACATTCAAAATCTGTTTGACTTCATTCCACATCGTATAGCAGCACTTATTGCAGCGCGTGGTGGCTACTCCAAATACTGATTTCGGACACTTAATATTGATTTTTTGCTTAGAAAATTTCTTCATTTATTTTTACTCGTACAAGTCGTTTGTGCATCAAATTTCATTTAATTCTGATGATTCCTTCATGGTGTTGCATTTACAAACAGCAGTTTGTAATGCCCAAATGCATTTTTTTTTATCATGACAAAATTAATACAGATGCTTCTTAATATTTCTACTGATTAATATAAAAATTTAAAAGAAGAAAAAAAAACTTCAATTTTGTTGCTATTAAAGCGCTTTTAATTACTATTTTTATCAATTTTAATAATATTAAGGTAGAGCATATTAAACCATTTAAATTCCATATTTACAGATACTTAATTGTCACATCTTAAAGTTATTTAATAAAAAAAAGGAACCTAACGTCGGTATTGGCAACAATTCAAGTCCCATGGTTTTTCAGAAAGTTATCATTCAAGAAAATCTAAGATAGAAAATAGAATTTTCATGGAGTGTATATTATTGTTTTCTTACACTCATATAGTGGAAGTGGGCGGCGGAAAAATATTCCAAAATAATCAGTGCTTCCGTGAAAGAAGTGGAAACCCAAGCCCTGTTTGTCCAAATGCGTTTTCTTACGTTTATTTGCTACTAATATGAATCACGTTTTATTGACACTTTTATAGCTCCAAATTTTTATATTTTTTTTCCTTTAAATTTCTTTACGCTTTTCTCCTTTTAATCACGCTTCTCTGAAGGTAATTCTTGAATTTACTGTATTCCAATCGTCTGTTGCCAAACATCTTTTTTTTTTCTATTAAAAAGGTAACCTCAATCTCCTTACAACGCTACTTAGACTGATACATGATCACTGGGGTAGTGGGCTTTTGTATTAAAATTCCTTGGAGGCTCGTTTTTGGGGCCCTTTAACATTTTATGATTTTGTGCTTGTGCATTTTTGGGCCCTGTATCATCGATACGGCAGTAGATACGCCCAGTGCCGGTTTATCCATTGGGGCAGAAGCCTGGATAAACTGGACTTAACTATTCTGGTTATAAATTTCGATCCTCCTGTGCCAAGGGGGCCTGCAGATCTTCTGCACCCAGGGCCCGAAATGAGCTTAAACCGGCACTAGATATGCATCTGTATAAGCTTCAAATATTCGTTCACTTAAACTTTGACTTTTTCCAAATACATCCTCGAATCGGCAAAAAAAGACATTTTTTAAAAACCGTAATGTATATACCTAGTCGTGCCATAAGCTTGCATGCAAAAAATTGAGATCGTCTGCTGTAACGAGGGCCGGTTTTAACCTTCTCTGACCCCTAGGCACTTCAGATTGTTACACATCCCCCCGATTTTCAGAACATCCACCTCCTTATCAGTTTTGTTTCTGGAGGAATTTTCCCTCTACTTCCATACTCTTTTCACTTCTTTTGTTATCGCTCTTTGGAGATTCGTTCCATTATCCACCACCTATGGACTCGCCATATCCTGGACCGGCAGCCGTAAGGAATTTGGCATAAGGATATTGGCATGCTTGGGCCATTGTCCTTTCATTTCTTACCTCACGGATCACCCTTTTGTAAATTTGTACAGTAAATTAATGAAATATATTTTGCAATTACAGTATAGAGTATACCATTATCATATAAACTGTTTTCAACTTGTTAATTATCTTTTTCATCACTTATTGCTTTACAATCTTTTACTTTCAGATATCTTTATTCTTTGTCGAGTCATTGAACTTTTTCAACAAAGGTTTTCTTCGGTCTTTGATCATTGAATAACATCATTGTAATCAATTTCAATTGTAGTATCATTTTGAGTGCATAGCAACATCAAACCTTTAAGCTTTTCTTTCCCCACTGATCTCAATTCAGTCTTCAAGGGTAGAAATGTACTGTCGTGACTCGCTAAACGGTGGTACCTTCGCTGGAATTTTAATTTTGTTCTCTTTTTTTCACACTTTAATTTTTTGCGCCCTATGTACTTGCCTAAGCGGAAAAGTGGCTCTGTTTGTGGCTCAAACATAGAAAAGTATTTCAAATTTCGTCGATGGAGATCTGAAATGTTTTTCAAAAAAGTCTAGTCTTGCACATGTTGCTCTAAACTAGTCAGAACTTGAGCACAGTAGAATGAACTTTAAACAATTGACACTAGTAAAGTTGTGTGCATTTAAATAATGCCATCATATTGTCCGATCAGCAGAAAGATTTAAAAACTGTCCAAAAGCATTGAATCTGAGACACTTGAAGTAGATAATGTGTGCAGGAGCAGTTTTAAAGGTTCTGCATTAAAAATGGAAGCTGTGGGTGCTAACATAATCTTCCAACGTTCAATCGTCAAATTTAGACGTAAATATGTATGGTATTTTGGTGACGGAGGTTTTAAGCATCATCAGAGTAAAAGACACATGGAAAAGAGAGCGTCACAAAATATGAATACATTGGGCATATTAAAAAAAGGTGTCAGATTGCGTAAACTAAAATTTTAAATTAAAAATATCTCGCAAAGGCAAACTTTCCAATTTTTTTATTGATTAATTACGCAACTATTATGAGATTTCTGTTTCTAACAATGTCGGCTACCTATTCAGACTTTATTGCGGCATTTCACCATTTTTCATCGAGTGTCGAGAAACCAATGTATGGATAATATTCTTCCTGAAACACTGCCGGTTTATCCATTGGGCAAGTGCCCAGGGGTCCAGATAAGCTGGACTTAACCAGATTTTCTGGTTATAAATTGCCAAGGGGGCCTGTAGATCTTCTGTACTCAGGGTCTGAAATTAGCTTAAACTGGCGCTGACCTAAAAGAGGGTGGATGTTATCACCGAGCAGTGGCAAAAATCCAAAAGAAGCATTATCAAGGCTTATCCAATGAAGCGCTGAACATGGTTAATTCTACCGAAACGTTAGTACAAGTTACAAAAATCTGCGATCGTCTGCTGAGACTCAAATGCAGAAGACGATTTTAAATTCGTCCTTGGAGATCGTCTGCAATGTTAAAAAGAAGAACGTGGAATGCCACGCGATAGAAGTGAAACTGCTTTGGCGACGTTGGTCTAAGTGCAGAAATACATCTAAATATATTAAACTGCTGGGGGAACTTATTAAATTCAAATAAAATTCATTTATTGTATGAAAATAACAGCTTTATTCAATTTTCTGCATCATCATTTTCTGAGGAAGACACAATAGGTGTGTGGTAACTAAAGTAGGATATAAAAATCCTCGATTGTAGTCAATCAAGGAAAATGTGAGAAAACTGCATCAATCGTGGTTCCGTATATTGTTTTTCCTTCTCTAGAATCAGTATTCATTGTCAAATTCAGTGTCTGCTTCAAGAATTCAATGAGTGGCTTTGCTTCTTCTGAAACAAAATTAACATTAAAGTCTCCAGTTAAGATAATCGGCTTTTAATCATCATCGGATCCAATGATTGCAGCAGCCTCTGATGTGTACAGCACTAAAACTTTACGGATAAAGATGATAAAAGCTGCTACAGAACTACCTGGTGATATATAGATTTTGGCAGGGAATTGCTGCTAGTTTTGCTTTTTTTTCTTTCACAAAACTCTTTTTGCATTTGTTCTAGGCTATCTGTCTTAGAATTTATTTTGATTCAATGGAAATAAAAATTAATAATATAAACTTAATGCATCACTCACAGAAGTCACTGTGTTTGTTTACAAGACGCTATCCGTAGCGATTCTGGCGCAAACGTTAGTGACATATACAAAATGCCCCAGACACTCCCATAACGGGAAGAACCATATAATGGTAATATTTTGGGTGCGTTTATTCGTTGAAAACGGCACGTTTATTACATAAAAACCGAAAATACGCCACGAGAGTAGCAAGGGTACCCACTTAATGTCACCAATACCTAAGCGCTTTTCGTCCATAGCCAGCAAGATATACTTTTGATGCACCCCCTTAGCAATCGTCCAACTTTTCACGGATATGACGAAAGTCACGTGGTGTACCCCTGTCCCGCGCTCTCTTTTCCTCCCTCTCGCTATCTCCTCACCATGGCGACGTTTCGGGGGGAATCACTACTACCGTTCACTGTTACGCAAAACTGGGTAAATTTCAAATTCACTCCCGTCAGTAAAGAAGTTTCACTTCAAAAAATTGTCTTTCGCGCATGTCGTTTTAAAATAGTCTGAACTTTAACACAGAAGAATGAACGTTGAACAAAAGTGTACAGAAGTTATTTCTCTGCATAAAAAAGAGAAAAACCTGGTGGAGATTTTTAAACGGGAGGAGGTTCTTTTGTACTACATTTTTACACTAACTCTGCATTTCGGAATAGAACTAATCGTCAAAGTATCGGATTATAACTTGGGCATGTCATGAGTTCGAGCCCAGTACCACTAAAGATCCATCGTGTAGGGGAGCGATGCACGAAAAATGTCGAGCTCAAACGTCCCCCTCCCTATTAATGTGGTGTATTAGTTAGGAGAGTGGTGCCTGCTCAGGTGTCGTCTTCGTCTCTTGACCATGGTTCAAAATTACGAGGTCCGTCACCAAAAGCCCTCGTGCAGCTGAACAGTGCGACGTTAATATTCACTCACTCGGAATAGAACTAGTGAGAAATTACAACAATGGGTATCGAGCACCCCATGCTTTTACCACAGTGACATTAATTTTCTAGTTAATCATTTTATTCTTATATTACGAACTATTTTTTACTTTTTAGTTCGATTAACAATAAAACGTGTTTTTTAATTTCCTTTAAACTTTAATTTCTATGAATTTTGCTCATGTGAGATGAAACAGCGTGTGACTATGACGCATACAGTCTGATAACTTGCTTGTAAAGTAGTTTTGTTGGAGAGGTGAGAATCTGGCGACTTCAATAAGGGGCATGCAATTGTTGATTTTTGTCCAGTATTTTGTCAATAAAGTATTCCAGTATTTTTGGTATCCGGAATAATATCGAGTTATTTGATAATTGCATGAGATTCCATTACATTAAATATACGGAAGCACTGCTGAGTTAGGGGTAGACAATGCTATGGAAATTGTGTTGCACTACGCCTCGTAAGCATCTAAGGACGCTGTGGTAACTGCATTTATAGCAAATACTGTGGTTGTTAATCAGTCGTTTCAACTGCCAGTATGGGTAAAATTTCTGATTCAGACGCTTTCAGTCGTGAACAAATAGGTGCTCGAAGCATAGGAGAGCAAAGTTGTCAAGGAAAACTAGAATTTTTAGTTTGTACAGTGTCAAGAGAATGCACGCTGAGACATCTTAAGATTTCTTGAGATCCCGGACCCCTATGAAAAATAGGTCCCAACTAAGACCCTTTTAAATAAACAGTATATAGCATACGTTCTCAGATACTCGTACAAACGGTAACCTGTCGTAAAGAAATGTGCATGCCTCACACTCGCAAATCGACTCGGATGACTGCCCCTTTTGACTAAATGAGCTGTGGTGTGTATGGTGGAAAGCTTAGGCCTAGACACGGACCCAACATAATAATGAAGTGCTCTCAATTGGCATATAGTCTGAAGTTCAAAATATTTTTTCTAGGAATTATTTCCGGTAATAACATTTAATTAAAAATATTCAGATCACATAAACTTATTGAAGCCGAGAACGAGAGGAAGTCCGGGTTCCATTGGCCCATATCTTAAAACGTCGCTGAATTTGCGTTTATGAAGAACAACTAGTGGTCGAGAAAACTGCAAAGTACAATTAGCCTTGAACGAGCTTGGTGTGGGATGTTTTAGCCGAATTGTACCTAGCTTGCGAAGCCAAAAATTAGCTCAAATTACCACCCAACTGGGTCAGGGTGCCAATTATACAGTCAATAAACAATCCGTGCAATACTGTCTTCACCGTACCGGCTTCGGGGGCCGTAAGTCCATGAGAGTACTGCCACGGATTAAAAATTAATAATATCTATACTTATTTTTTGAGTATTTTTTATAATTTCTAATATTATTTTGTTAATTTTTAAAATTATACTTGTAAATCTGGAAACAATTTCTTTTGCAACTTTTTACTTTTCCAGTTTTACATTCCTAACTTTGCAACGTTTTTTACTGAAGCGACAGTTATATGCCTAATGAATAAAAAGAGATTTGACGATTTTTGTGCCATTTTACAATACTTAAACGATGAATGGACCAACAGCATTATTACACAATGCATGCCATAGGGCTGTACTTCTTGCCTGGGCAAGAGAAAGCAGAGAATACAAATGATCACACCAATGGGAAACTTGAGAATACAGTCAAGCTCAGGAAGTTCTGGATCTTGCATGCCACTCTGAAACTGTACAAGGTCGTGGCGGTTCTATCATGATCTGGGGAGTTTTTTCTTGGGCAGTTTTTTTGGTACCTATACCTTTTTTCAAAACGAATCGTTACGTAGAATTGCTGGGTGATCACTTCCATCCACTTGCATACCTGCCAACTTTTTCGTTTTTACGCTTTAGTCGTCATTTTACTGCAAAATTTCCGCTATTTTTTCTATTACAATTATTTCTCGGTTTTTATTGACAACTATTCATTCAACAATTATTGTCAAGAAATGGGGCTTTTGAGAATGACTTTATATATTTTTTGACTCTATTTCTGCAGTACAAGCTGTGACATCTCTGGATTTTTCAGACTATTCGAATTTAAAAACTGTATGGAGAATCTTGGATTGCTTTTGTCCTTAAAAAAAAGAACATTTTACAATGGGTTGCCTCCTACTAGGAAATCTACGGAAATGAGAGAGCTGATTTTCTAGCTAAAAAAAAGGCATTGGTGTTTTTCAGTGCTTTCAGAGAGGAATCTCGTACTCTTCTACAAGCAAAATTATTAAAAATAAAATGAAAAATATCTATGAAAGTTATTTAAATGAACAAACAAGTCTTGGACGAAGACGCTAAATGAGATCACCCGAGAACAGTATACGGTTATCTTTGGGTTGGAAACTGGGCACGACTGCCTTGCCTACATTAACTAAAGATCCTTCCCTCTCCAAACTGTGTTTTGTGCAAAGAGAATTCCTTAATGAATGCTGAGTGCCTGGAAATTTGGCCTGCTGTCTCTGGTAACATCTACGGCGGATACTTGAGGGCCAGAGAAGCCCTACAATCTGACTGACATTCTGTGAAAGTGTTTATGGTTTATTTTTTATTTTCTTTGTTTTATTAATCCTAATTTGTTGTTACTCCTTGTGTGTTTGCGCGGAGAGTTTGTTCACTCCAGCGAATCGTGTATTTATCAAGTGCTGCTACTAGAAATTTAAAAAAAATATATATTCACAACGACCGGAAAATAAGTAGACGAAAACCAAAACTCTAGTTTCCAGTATGTTTTTAAGAAAGTAAAAATATGAAATTTGTCCTTCCTTCTGTATATCGTATCTCATTAGCTGTGGGCTCCTAATTCGTAGGTACGGTTACGTTAAGCGAAGCATTTTTATTTTTTCTTCCTCTTTAGCAACTTTTTAGAATTCAATTTACTTTGTGCTTTGCATGTGTTTGGCTTCATCTTTCATAAAACCAAATGATTTGATCGTTGATGTTCTGTTTACCACAATGCCAATAACCAAAGCAAAATATACTTTGAAATGAATGATGTTACAAAAAGGAACTCGATTGTATCACTGAATCTCAAAATAGAAAAAAAAATACTCAAACATATGTTGCAATTAGTGGACTAGCTTCTTGTAGGAAAGGATAGATGATTAAACGCCTGGGACAAGACCCTTTCGCAAAAGCATCTGATGGTAGTAATAATACCTATTGAGGGCCCTGAGAGCATAATCTACTGCAATGTTGAGTTGGAGCGATATTGTGTGATGGTCAATTTAGCGACAGGAAATACACTTTCATCGAAAACTTAAACTTTTCAGATTGTGCCGTAATTCTGAAAAGAAATCAACTGGGTGGCATGAAATTCTCACTACAGAGGTCCAAAGTAGCACTAAAAGATTGATTAAAGTATACTAGCCAAGAAACTAATTGTACGCATACGTTTTGGAACCACGCGGAAAAAGGCTTTACCGACAAAAAGGCGTTAGTAAGAAACATTGTTTGGCTATAAGGAAGAACAACAAACCAAATTCCCTCAGTAAGGTATATGAATTCCCCTAACTGCAATGGTTAATTATTATAACGTTTGGTCCTTCTCAATACCAAATTATCCAGCAGTTTTTGAGTAAGGAGTTGTCACTTATCAATGAGCATTTGTTTTTTGTAGGATAAGATTGGTACCAGGCGTCTCCTCAAAGATTCCTACATGTGTTCGAAGGTGCTGGCCAATCCATTCTGGATATGTTCTCACTTTCTAAAAGCACTTCAATAGCAGGGGTGGAAACGTGCATTGTCCCCAAAAAGTCTGGACCAATAGCACCTCGGAAGAGACATACATTTGTTTAGATCATTTTATGCAGTAAGGATTTCAGGTAAATGAGCCACTTTAGGAAAAATGAAGCTCCATTCGTTCATTCACCATGTCTGCACACAAGCACTCTAGGATTAACGGTCTCTTTTCTGATGTTACTGCGAGGAAACCGTGTCTCTACCTCCCACTTATCAACTGGCGCAGAGAATCATGGCTCAGACTGCAATAAACAGAACGTGACTCTTTCATGAGATGTCCAGTCTTTGTGTCCACGACGCCACTGTACACGATACCGCTGTTAAAGGTATGCAGCATTCAAGACGATGGGTGTACTAGCCACCTATATGCAAACGTTTAGCCACAGTAAACCTAGATACATGTCATCCGGTTGCCTTCCTCTGCCGCTGAGCAATGTTACAAGATGTCTGGTTCTAGTCTCTTTTCACCCTAATAAAATATACCGGTCATCCCTTGCCATTGTTTTTCTCGGCCGACCATCGTTAACTTTTCTAACTTGTGTCAAAGTACACTCCTCTTCTAGCTTGTCGATCATTCTTGACAAGTGAAGGCACCCTGGTCTGTTCTTATAGCCATTATGAACGTATGATTTTACTTTCAGGGAATGTCTGGAAATGCATTTTTCTTACTTCTGACGTTGCCTTAGCTCTACGCATTTGTATGCAATGACGTCCCCTCTGATGTCATAGTGCTGATATTTGCATAAGCATCACCTTTCTACTGAGCTGCCTTTTCACCGTACTGGTCACAAAAAGCCCTTTTCAACAATTTTACGGTTGTATGTGGAGAAATGCATTTGTGTTGCTTAAATTTTGCACCCAAGTGTAGATGTCTTGATGTAAGATTTGGGGAGAGTTATTTTCCGAGAAAATATTAGAAATATATAGAGAGAGTAGAAAATTCTTCCCAGTCTATATTCTTCGTCCTATATAAGGATGATGCAGGAAAGAAACATGAGAGTCAACTATTTGACATTGACTGCGCGTTTCTTTTTATTACGGGAAGGATTTAAATTGCTGTTTTCTAATATTTGTGTGATTTTTGAAATTGATGTTTTGTAGATTTAATGATTTGTTAGTCATTTCCTATTAGATAAAAATCTACGGTAGTGACTAGAGTTTCACAGAAATATACGATTTATATTCCGAAGAACCTGCCTGTTTGTAAATCGCGTTGGCGACTCCCAGATTTGAAAGACGACAAGCACGCGACACTTCGTTTGTTTCGCGATCACGAGGTCTAAAGTACCATCGTTTTAAAGCCGATTCAGTGTAGACAAATTTACGATACAGAAGTCGGTGTTTTTAACATACAGTAAATTAATTCTACTTACATGAATGGATTTCAGAAAATGCATTTTTTTAAAACGTAAACACAATAAACAACAAATATAATAATTTTCACAAACATTTTATTTAAAAAAAAATATCTGCTATGATATTTTTCACATGTAAAATATTTTCTCAAAAAAGTAACACACAGATATATGGAATACTAGTGTGGACTACATAACTTCTACTTTGGTTTAGCTTTTCGAGCAACGTTTCATTCCAAACGCAGCTATTTAGCTCTAAGAAATTGCATTGCAGCTGCTAATACTACGCAGATATGAATACTGGACGAGGAGGAAAGTGTATAATACTGTACAATATGTAAATCTTCTTGAATTCGGCATCATTTTCATCTGAAAAGTTCTTAAAACGCTGTGGAATGGAATTCTGAAAGTTTGCTGAAGAATTCCTTTTCTTTCTTCATTTTCCCCACAAGCAGTAACACTTTAGATACATAAAGCGTAAAATTAAATTGATACGTCAAAATTTAACTCGCCAATGAAGGAGTGGAAAAAAGTTTGGGTTTGATTATTGGCAATCTTTAATTACAAGGAATTTTGATATCCGCGCATTTTTCAGAGAAGAAGAAAAAAAAGTTGTTTTTCCCAAAGTGAAGCTCAAAGTAATAACAGATAAAAAAATTGTGTCTGAAAGAATTTACAATATATTTATTATATGTTTAAACAAAAAAATTTATGGATCTCAAAAAGAACTGTTTAAAATTATTAATTGTCCAATCTGCGGAATGATCACTTTTCAAAAGTAGAATTTTCCCCAAACGAACTCATAATGCAAAATTTAAATTTTTCTGTTTCTCCTGGTACAATGTACTTTTATTTTTATTTAAAGCAAAAAAATTGAGCATGCGAAATAATAAAATTATATTCTTAGCACACCTATTACTCGTGTTACGAAGCATATTCATGGGATCGAATGCCATTCTTGTTTCCACTTCTTTTTTCTTCTGCTTAGAGTAAAGTGAATATTAGTTTTTTCCATATCATATTATATATATTCCTACAATCAGTAAGTAGAGGGTTTAGAGCCTATTCTAAGTGGATTTAACAACAAGAGCTGAGCGAGTGTATTATTGCTTTCATCAGGTTTGCATTTCAGTGTGATGGTATTCTTCTCTACCATGGATCTGATAAAATACGAGGAAGAAAGGTATGCTTGTAATATTATCTGAGAAACGATCATAAATATCTCTACTGACTGAAGAAGCCATTGCGAGTCTAATGTAGTTGACAAATGCTGGGATGGAACGCGCTCAGTCACAATGGGAACGTTTCTTAAGTCTCATGTTCTTCAAAAAGAGTATAATGGGTAACGGCGTGAAATCGCAACCGATTCTCTCTGTCAGTGTTTTCCCCCTTTTTTTTATAATAAAATAATTGTACACACACCAAAGAATGAAAGCAATGGAGAAAGAGATTCTTTTGTCGTCCCAATTTCGCTGCAGAAATGGATGACGTAGGATCCTAAAGTTCAGGTTAGGTAAAAATGAGAATAAAATCTTTTTTATAAATGAAAGGAAGGACGAGAATAGCGTTGCTCTCCCTCAAGTGAGAAACTATATGTTCCTCTAAATATCTTCACGAATGGTTCTATGTACATTGCCTGTCGCCAGGGCAGCCGCAGTAAAGATCCTTTTCCGGGGCACTCCCTGGACGGGGTACGAGTTCCATCACTGCCACACAGGGAGGAGGACCTCAGGCAACAGCCGTTTCAGAGCTGTAGTCTTTCTGTTTGCGATAGGGCTTGTCTCTTCGAGCTTCGCGCTTCTCTCTTAGCAAAGCCCGAATGCGGCGGACTTTTTCCTTCAGGGCGAGATCTTCCACCACCTTGGGCCCAGACTCGGAACCTGAAGGGGGAAAAAATTATCAATGTACCTACAGGCTATATTTATATTACAAAAGACGTATTAAATTATATTCTTTCATTATTTTCTGTTTCCTTGGGCACTGAAACCCTTAACTAGCATTAAGTTGTAAAACAGACGCAAATATGTCTTCAACTTCCGCATCCTACCCCGAAATATTATGCCTAATAAAGATATAAGAAACCTCAGAATTAAATAGGATTGATTTTTAAAAATTAGAACTATGCGATCTTAGTATTAATGAATTAATTTTTAAACTACTGTATGTGTATCCAAGGCACCTGAATTTCAAGGATACGTAAAATGGTGCTTTAGCATACAACACAAAAGAGTTTGTGTGAACTATTATAATTCATATATTTGTTAACTTACCAGAGAGGCATAAGTTTACAGGATCTTCACATTCAGCTTTTGAGAATGAATTAAGTGTACAACACTTCATTTTGCGCTGTAATCCGTTCAGGACCATGCGATTTTTCCTGTTTTGTCTAACTTCGTTTAAAAATTCGTATAAAATCATTACTGTAATAAAATGCGCCAAAATTTATTCCAAATTCAGATCACACTGGTCTGATCACGGCTCTCAGAACGGGGCAAATGCAAGCTCACATACGATACCGTGTTCCTTGAAGTGATCCCATACATGTGATCATCGGGTCAAAAACGGACAGTTTCCCTCGGGTCCTAACCAATAAGAAAATTTAGTTCTAATATCTTTTTTAGAGAAAATTAACTATTTGTAACGCAAACGGGACTTCTCATTCAAATTTACCATCAACCTCTCAGACCATCAGAAAACAATTTTACAACCTTTGAATCTCCCAAACAGTTATATAGCCCTTTTGCAGCTTTATAGTGCGACGTAAATGTAACTCTCTCTCTCTCACTCACCCAAACAGTCATTCTGAATGAAACCAACATGATTTAAGAAATATATAGGTTATTGTCGTCAATATATATATTCGTATTGGGCGAACTTTGTTGTGAAACTTTAAACAATGCTTGCGAACGCTGCAATATCACATGCAGGATTTAAATTGAATGCCATTAACAGCAAATAAAAAAAGAGAGGTTCTAATGATAACCGAGATTAGGAGCAAGCACCAATCATTTTAGTTTTAAATGGTTTTTTTGCAGTGAGAGATTCCATTTTCTTATGAAGTCTTGATCGAAAAATTTAGAGTTCATAATAATTGTACTCCCCAGAAGAAATGCCAGTTTGTTATCCTGAAAAGTAGGTTACATATTTTTGTGTGGGGAAGGATAGATTTCGAATGAATGGTCACTCACCGGGAATAGTCGGTGGCCGTCGTTGGTGCTGTGGGGGACAAGGTCCATGTGTGTGGGAGGGAGCATCCATGAGATCATTAAGAATGCGCACAAGTGTGCAGAGGTGTGGACGTGAGTCGTCTTGCATAAGAGTTCCTGAAAAAGTACCTGAGAACACCCCTTTGCCTTTCCGAAACAGGCTTTCGATCACAGCGCCACCTTTCTTTCTCGATGTACAGCAGCGACCCTGGAAATGAAACAGATTAAATTTAGATTTATATTTGCTTCGTGAAAGATGACAGTTCAATATTATTAAATTTTCACTGCATGATCTCAGAAATACTCACATCGCAAGTCTCTTTCATCTTGTGAGCCAATGCCGCGGAGGACAATCGAGAGAGAGTGCGTGTGAGGTGCCTACTGGCCTCCCCTAACCCCCCGTCAGGGGAAGAGGGTACCGGAGGTGGAGGAGAAGGGCTGGGAGGCGGAGGAGGTGAGGTCAGCTGTAGATGTACGAACACCAGATGTTCCCCCAGGCGCATGCTCAAGTTGAGGGGAGAGCGTCCAGCCAGGAAATTCTCCACCTGAGAGTCGTCCAGAGTCTCCAAGGCTTGCATCACACAGCGTTCGGGGCTCTGTGTCTGGGGAAGAGAGAACCAGAAGGTGTTAACGGTTGTAACACAATACAACAAAATAGCATAAAATACTGTAAAACTACTCATAATGCAAAGTCATAAAGAAAGTAAGCCTCCTTTATAGCGAACAGATAGGTGAGTGTGCATGCCGTTCCCAATATACAGCAATCTACCATTACTAGAGTAGATTTCTAGTGAACCTATCGTATTCTCTAGTTTGTTCTTTCCAATCGTCACTGAAGTGGTTAGTTCTCATTCCTTCTCCCACCGACTGCGCAATGAGATCCGTGACATTTTTGAACGGTCGAAATTCATCACCTTTTGTTACTAGAAATACCATAAGCAAAATGATGATGCGTTGTTGGTATTGTCAATCTTTCCGACGATTGGCAGTATGTCTAAGCAGACTATCATCGGTTAGAGAGAAATCCATGACGACGATTTGCTTGTTATGACCTACACCCAGAAGACCTTATTTTTTTCTCCTCGTGCCTTAATTTGTAGAAAGTAAATGTGCAGTAAGACTTATGCTCTTTTGCAATATTGTAAGCAGAATGAAAATCTATGAAGTATTCATCTGCCTACACTTCTTGTTTGTTTTCCCGCTTTTCTCTATCTTTCAATTTTGAAAACACAAGAAAATTCATCTCGATGTCCAGAGTTCATCGCCTTGATTCGGGAAGGCGGCAGATTGTAATGCATGGGACTAGTTACAGATCTACGAGAAACTTTAAACAAGTAAATTAAACTCTGTGTTATTTTTAGATTCGAAAATCTGCAGTCCCTCAGGGGGTTCACCTTCTTTAGGTGATTATGGGTGTCACAATCCCGAGGTGCCCTAGTGATCTTTTCCTATTCCCAAGGGGTTTACTGTCTTTGGTAAACACGGGTGTCACGACCAAGGGGTACCCTAGTGATCCTTCTCTATTTTCGACCCTCCTTCTTGTCACCCAATTTTCCCTTTACTTTTTTTCACTTTCTGTATTTTTGAATTATATTATTCATTGTTATTAACACAATTTGGTTTTCATTTTGTAATTCATTAATTTGATTTCATTTGTAATTCATTAATTTGATTTCATTTTAATTCGTTAATTTGATTTCATTTTAATTCGTTAATTTGATTTCATTTGTTATTAAATTTATTTCCTCTATTTTCGATATTCTTTTTGTTTTAATAACACCGTTGGTTTCCCAACCCTCATGTTTGACGGGTGCGGCGTCCCGTTAGAAGGACAATAGTGACTGAGGGGATACCTTTGCGTCCCTTTGGTCCACGCTTCGCTGTAGAGGGGTGGAAAGAGTGAGCCCGCTTTTGTCAATCAGCTGGTGATACCTCTCTTCGGTGTCCCTGGAAAGACATTGCTGTAGGGTTAATGCTGCAGATAAGGGGTGTCGGTTTTATCCGTTGAATCCTCGCCCTGATGCTGTAGTATTATATTCTGGGTGTACTCCAGGTAAGCGCCGTGCCTGGTTTTTGTCAGATGACTGGCACACTTCTTTCCTTGTTAGACTCCGTGGTGGGTGGAGGCACGCCAGGATGAAGTCTATTTCGCGCTTAAGGATCCAAAGCAGCTGTGCCCGGGTAAAGGCCTTGTATTACCTAATATCAACATTCACCAAATTGCAACTAATTGTAGGTTTTTATTAATTTCACTTCCTAAAAATGACATGCCTAAAATATCGCCATTTGTTATACACAAAGCCCTCATCGGAATAGGTGGTGAACCGAAATCAGTGAAACAATTGCGTGTTGGGGACCTACTTATTGAAACAAACTCTGCTCTTCAAACTAAGTCCTTTATTCTTGCACAATCTTTTCTAAATAGTCCTGTAACAATAAATACTCAAAAAACCCTCAATTCCTGCCGTGGTGTTATTTCTGAATCTGACCTGTTGACCACCCCTGAAGCGGAAATTCTTGACGGGTTCTCCAATCAAGGTATTGTTCAGGTCAGAAGAATCGCAATAAAAAAGATCCTCATAATTATTCCAAACAAACACTTGTGACGGGGCTATTCGCGAGATTTTCGAACTAATCCTCTTGGGAAACTTTGGGGCTAGCATTTACACTAATTCACAGCCTTTTCAGGAAAAACACGAGATAGATATTTGTAATTAGTTCGACTATATAAAGCCTAGGTTTTGTAGATGTAAAGAGAGAAGGAACCGCCAAGCTGTCGAGTAAGTTGAATATCGGAGAATTACTTCACGAACTTAGCGCGCATTTAAAAGATGTCAATTATTAGATTTAAGATAGTAGATTCAGTACCGGCCTGAGGTTAGTTAGTGATAGTTCTCCTTGTCCATTTCTGGTAGTCGGGTTTACTTAGAATTGAGTATTAGGATTAATCGACGTTTTAGGAATCACTCCTAGGTTTCTTCTTATAGTTAAACTTGTGATTGTTTAAGTGTTTGTCAGTACTTGAATAAATATATTTGTTATTATGGCGTTTGTTGGTGATGCTATGTTTCCTCCCACACTTAGAGACGCGCCGGGCAGAGTGAGCAGGGTCCCAGGTAGGACCCCGCCACCACACACTTAATTTTAACTTTCAATAGTCCAATTGTTGTTGGTATTTTTCCCAACAACAATAAAAGCCGGCTACCTAAACTGCAAAATTTGCCTGTACATTCTGAATCCTCTGCATTGTTTTAAATGCCAGATGTTCGGACAATCGCAAACATCATGTCGTGGACAACTTACTTGCTCTAGATGTGCATCTGTTGGACATGCTTCCACAGATAGCACTCTAGAGCCTAAATGTATTAACTGCTCTCAACCCCATTCCGCTGATTCAAAACTGTACCCAAAGTGGAAAAGCGAAAAACAAATTCAGGAAATCAAAACTAAGCCCGAAAACTAATAGCACCATAGTTAGTCCAAACCTATACCCAAGCTGCAAAACTCTCAACTGTAAATAGTTAGACCCAAACAGTTGAAAATATTACTAAAATAGTTTGCCCACCATTGAAATTGCTACAGCCAAAACAATATCCGTTCTGAAGCCAAATATATCTTCCTCAGTCCCTGCAGATACTAAATCCTCCACATTAACTCGGGCACAACTCTTACCATCTACATCTTCTGTTACTGTTACAACATCTTCAAATTCTCAGCCACCTATTCCTTTGTTTACTACTGCTCCCTAAGTATCCAATAGTCTTCTGGATTCTGTTGCATTATCCTCGTTCAACTAAACACTTTCCCCTTCTACATGCCCTATGTTTACAGCCTTGTCCATTGTGACAAGTCCCTCTGTACCTGAGCCTACTCATTGTACATCCAATAGATTACCATTTACATCTTTTGTATCCCAGGCTTCAAAACCTCGTAAAAACACTGCAAAACCCAAAATAGAAATAAAGATGGCTCCACATAAACCTAGGAAATCAGCACATGTAGAATATACAACGGATGAGGAAGACATGATTATTTATGACGCGGAGGGGGGGGGGTAGATGAATTTGAACCCAATCCTGATTATGGGGGAAAAGATGGGAAAACATATGTCAGGATATCGTTACTTTTAACTCCGACTATAGAAATAGAAAATAACTTTTTCTCAATCATATTTATCAAACTTGGTGGGGGAATACCACTACCAATCTTTGTTTGTTTTTAAATCTATTAAAATTGACTTTTATATAGAATTTGAGATTTTACCTTTTTTAACCAAAATTTAATCAAACTTTTTAGTGATTTTATACTTTTAATGTTTTAACGAATGTTTGGCGCAGTTTAGCTAAAATTGGCTCTTGCACCAATAACCCGAACACTCACTCATACGAAAATCTGCAGAAATGCTTCTTTACATCTATTTCTCAGTTCGATGTGAGCTAAAATAAATATAAAAAATTTAGTATTTAACTTCAGCGTAACAAATCCATCCAAATCCAAGCAATCCCGATATATTTATTTAACACAGCAGTCACACATTTACTAACAGAAGTTTCGAATTTTTTGTTTCTTTTTTTTAAAAAAATATAATTGAATTTTTGAATTTTTTTTTAAAAAAAGAAAGAAAGAAAAAATATCAGACAGAGAGAGAGAGAGAGAGTTAGACTGGAGCTATAAAAGCGAAAAATATTTTTTGCTCGGGTGGTGAATCTTCCAAGAGGCAGTTAAGTCCCACTTCGAAGCAACACGACCACTGTCAATGACAGTTGCGTTAAAAAAAAGAGAGAGAGAGAAATCTCTCACCGTTATTCCGGTCTCCACGGTGGGCAGGAGAGTGAGCTTTGAACCCTCCAAGATATTGTTGTCCATCAGAGAACCTTCCTTCAACTGCCTGGAAGAGAAATAGTTTGTCAGTCTCAAAACATTTTAAAAGGGCCCTTTTACATGTATTTTTAAATACTTTTATAAAAATGGATAAAAAAGCGAATGGTTCCCCTAAAACACCTTAAGACCGAATCAAGCAGTGCCGGAAACGTAAAAGAATGAATGCGACCGCGCGGAACAACAACGTCGGCAGTACATCTGCTGCTGGGGCAGTTGAAATTAAACAAGTGGATGATAAAATACCTTCTGTAGTGACACCGAACCGTGTAGGCATCGATTGTGTACAATTGTCGTTTATAAAGACACACTGGGCAGCAGCTAGTGTACGTTTCACAACGACGTTTGTCACCAATCCATTCGGACATAAGTGTGATGTGTGTGATCGTCTATGATTTCTGCGCTCATTAAAGCCAATAAAAGAAAAACACCACTGCTTAATGATACTTTCCCTGAAGAGCTAGTGGCTGACTTTAAACTGTGCGCTATGTATAAAAACTCACTGGAGTCGGACAAAGTGCCTACGTTGTCAGGTTCGAACTGATTTGTGATTCCACTAAGCAACACGGATTAGATCCTATTAGTGCACGTCTAGTATCACCGCGTCTGCCATTCATCCATATAAGTCGGTTGCGTTACGACGGCAGCTATGGTATCATCGGACTAGTCATTAATATACCTGTGGATGTGGACACAATGGTGCAGCAGCTACCGCGTCAGTTGGACGATGATCAGGCGTTCAATGGTAACATAAAGAATAACATGATACATAAATCTACGTAACCGAGTGGCATGGTCAAAAAGTCAGTGGTAAAAAAGCTTGGCTACAATTCTTTTACTTGGTCAACCATTGTATAAGCATTACAAGATTATACTGGGATTCATTTCATGTTAACACAAGAACCAGTTGTGTGACAGCCAACGCCATCAGTGATGATCCGATCGAGCATCTACAGCGCGACAGAAGTGCACCGGAGGCGACCGAGCACATTTTGTACATGGCCATGAAAATTATGCAGCTGCGTGTCATCGAAGACATATATAGTGTGTTTTGATGCGTACCAAAGACTGCCAATATCATTCGCAAAATGCTAGAAGAGCGTACGTTTGTCGATAAGAACCTTGCATTTTTTAAATCTCTATCAAATTCTGTGCAGTATTGGATGGATCGCAAAAAGGATCTTTTCGCGATGATACACCAGCTGGTTCCTTACACTGAGTGCTAAGGAAATATATTGGCCGAATTTTCTCAAGATACTGAATGAGTTGAGTGATGCGTTTACCGATATGAAGGTAACCGATCCACTAGTAAACTTAACTCGGTTCATGCGCTGTCACTTGGTCAACGAAAATCCCCTTACGTGTTGCGTCCATTTCAACAAACTGGTAGACGGTGTGATGGCGTTGCTGCAAGCCAAGGATATGATAATTCGCGGGTCTTTATATGACTAATACCCGAAACGATTTCAAGTTTTATCAAGGATTTGGTCCAGGCGTCTCCGACAGTAAGAGAGGTACGAGCTGAGTACCAAAGATTGATCCAACATCCGTCGTCGACACTAGTCGCCAAGGCAAAAAAGTTTTGTGATAGTTTTCCTGATCAACGTTGTCTTACACTTATCACCACAATTAATGCACAAAGCTTGGTGGTGCACTCATAAGACAACTCTTCTGATTCCATCATCAACCGATCTGATTATTTGGCTATCAGCGAGACATGGATGGAAGATTCCATGCCAGTGAATGTGCCTGGTTTTGATCTGAGAACTACTGCTAAGCGCAGACAAATTGCAGCTACATCATTGGTGGCGGTATCATTATCATCTAGTCGCAAAGCTGGGGGAGTCGCCATATATCACAACATCAATAACTTCACTGATTATAATGCAGTTAACATTGACATTTCTGAAATTGATTTGTGAATGAAAGACGCAAAGGCTGGTGATGTCTGTCTTGTAAACGTAAAGGTCCATGGCATATTCAAATTCTTACTCGGATGTATGTACATCCATCTGGGCACAGCGTTAGCAGAAATTAAACTCTACGTTAAGATCGCTATCAAAATATTCGAAAAACATCACTAAAATTATACCCGATTACGATCCTGATCTTACCACACCAATTACGATAGTCGGAGACTTAATATCAATGTTTCACAAGACCGCTCATTGCCCGGCTTCATGCTCAGCGAGTTCAATTTGTCTTACATTGAAACTTTTCGAACAACGTTAGGTAATACCTGTACTGATTGAACGTTTACCAGAATCTGTATGCAATTTGTGTCATACTTTTCGTATCAGAGACCTATGATTCATAAAGTTATATTATAACGCAGTAGTTATTTGTGTACTTGATTTCTTTCCTGAATCATTGAAAGGAAATAGTTGCCATCATAAACAAAACATGGAAATCCGGAAAACTTCTTAGTGTTCAAACATCATAATGACATACATAACAAATATTTTATGTAAAAAATATTATCCGTTACGAGACGTATCCACGTACAACACACGGCCGTGTCCATGACACAGCCACACCCTCTTTTTTAAATACGTTTTTAATCTTTTAACAAATGTTTGGCCCATTTTAGCCGAAATAAGCTCTTGCGCAATAAACCCAATTCTCACTCAACCAGAGTGCTGCTACGTTAGAGGATCACATGTGTGCAGGAAAAATGATAAATGATATGTATATTGATTTATCGAAGAGTAAGCAAGCATGCAAATGCAAATATCTTTGAATATTTTGGTATATATCGTTTTAATAAATAAAAAGAAACGAGCCTTACAGTAGTCGCATACAATGTGTAACATCTGACATGTTATCGTGGTAAATTCGCAATAGCAACTTAAATCCTGAAAAAAATTAATCGAGCATGATTGGAAATAATTTTCTGTGGAATAATTATATCTTTAATGAAAATTTTATTTAATTAACACAAGGAGTGATGCAATTTTTTATCAAAAATAATTATTCTTGTTCAATTTGGGGAAGAGCGGTAATGATAACTAAAATATGACACATATACTGTGCGTTGAAAAATAGCGTCAATAACAGTACCACTGTTAGTTGTCGAAACATTTCGATTTGTGTTCATTTCGAGCTAGAGTTCATCATTCAAAAAAGCTACGAGTTCTAGCAAACTGAAGTTAACTTTAAAATCACCACTCATCACTGATTTAAAATCACTGATAGTTTTTTTTAAAAAGCAGAACCACCTTCGGTATATGGTAAAAGTAAAAAATGCAGGAAATCTTTAATTTTTTTAACCGTTTGATTCGGAAAAATATACGACCACCGAAATTACTGTTTGTCAATTTTCAAATAAGCATTCTGCCACACATATGTCCCCAATGTCTTGACTAACAATACCCAGGCAACTTGTTTGACGATCAGTAATATTCATATGAGGAGCCGCAACATGTGAGTTGTTCTGTTTGCGATAGATCGCAACACCAGATGCTCTGTGGCCCGGTCGTTTAAATTGTACGGAGCAATCGAAGTCAGGTATCGAAACACTTTCGTCATTATCTAACTACGTCTCTGCCAACATGAATAACGTACAATTTTGTGAAGTAACGTTGAAATCTGTTTGGTGATCCCTCAGACTTTGACAATTGAGCGTAAGGATCGCAAGTTTATCCTTGGTCAAGTCTAACAAGACTTGCTGGTATGTGCGAGAGAAGTGGATTTTGGATTTTTTTTCCCCTCATAAAACATTTTTACGCATTTTACTGTGGAAAATCACTTCACACATATATAAAATGTTAGTGATTTCTTGTTGGTTAGGCTGCATTCAATTTATTCTAAGGTGAGATATTCTGTATGAGGAATTTTATTTATTGTAAGAATTTGCAACTAAGCTTAGTAAAATTTTTGAATTTTCACACACACACAGTTCTTTCTCTCTCTGTGCGCTAAGTTTCTACCTTGTTATTATTGTACCAAAAGTAGTCACCTGGGGCCAAAAGCATCATCTGCACTAGAAATTCAATGCGCATGCTTACAACAAAGGCCGCGCATTTGTATGTAATCCTCACAGTCTTCTTGGATTGCGAATCGGTCGCTTCTAAATGTTTCAAAGAAAGAGTGCGCACTTCACTTGTATCTTTTCCGCAAACAGTATCGATCGGATTGTTCTTCAACGAAACAAAACTGAACTGTATAAACATATGCTGTTGCCAATTTCGAATAAACAAAATGCTAAAAAAGGAGAAAACATTATGATTCGGATATTGAACGACAATCCAAACTAAAAATAATTCGAGAGCAAGTCTTAAATGATTTTATCAAAGTTGAAACAAATACGATTAAATTTCCCTCCCTCTGACGTAATTAAAGATATATCGTATGTATGGTAAGTAATTATACCAGAAAATATTTTTTGCAACACTGTGTTGATATTCACGGCATGCAGGTGCAAATAAAATGGATGATTTTTATTTTTGCAAGCTATTGTTTTAAGTATTTGTAATAAATTTTTAAAACATCTCTGTATGCCAGGAATAAACATAGTTCATAAACACAAATTTCACGAAAAACAAAAACTTGCCTCGAGAATCATCTCGTATTTCATCTGAAGTGAAAAGCCAACAACATTTTAATTAATTTTCAATAAGCGGAGGAGAGAGAAACGACAGGACAAAAAAAAGGCTCTTAAGATAACTTTATTAAGTTGATTTTATATGTTTATAGTGGGTGAGTTGTCTTGGAAGATTCGAAAGTTCAAAAGAACATGTCCTGATCTGGCTTTGATAAGCCTTAAACTCGGGGAAAGGGTAGATAGCAAAAAATGGTTTTTTGTTTAAAGTTCACAAGACGCACGGAATTTTTTTCACTGCAAAATTTAACGGATTTGGGTTCGAGCGCATGCGCCCTTTGCGAAGGTCGCCCCGGCCCGGGCTCTTTTCTTAAACAAAAAGAGGAAAGGGAGGGGTGAGCTGTTTGTTGACTTCGAGTCCGTGATGACGTCAAACAGGAAAAGTTGCCTGGACGCGCAAGCGCACGTCGCCTCTCCCTTTAATGGCAGAGGTCGGAACATTCACCTACCTCCCCTCCCCCCTCAATCTCAGGAACTTTCACCCAGATTCGATCTAAATTTCCAAAATTCTCAGCAGAGGTGTCGGCAAGGTCGAAATGATGACATTTACCGATCATTTTTAGTGAGCTTCCAGCAGTTACGAGAGAGAAAATTCAGCCAATGTACTAAGGTTGTATGATTGAGAAATGACTTTCTAATACTCTTTGGAGATAATTCTTGAAATAAAATAAAGCATACTCAACCCATAAATTTTTTATGAAACACTTTTCCCACAACACAACTGATAAATTCATGCAATTGACTATTTTATGTGCGTCACTCATGATCACTAAGAAAAGTTTTCTCAAGTTTTTGTCGGATCTTTTTGAAGAAACATATTAGGAGTGGATATTTTAAGCAATACGAGTGGCATGCCGTGTGATTACAGAATGTAGTAATTTATATAATAACAGAAAAAGGATAATAAAATTTTATGATCATAAATTAAAATGATCTGAAATTAAATTATTTAAATTTTATCACATAATGATTTTAAGTCTGTACAACTAATCTCGTTCCTTAATAAGCCGCATTGCACGCACAATTGAATTAATAATGCAAATAAATAACTGATCAGAAATATATTGATGATCAATTTCCGAAGAGATATGTAGTACACAAAATATTTATTCATTATAATTTTTTAACTTCCCCCTCATTCACTAAAATTTAAATTTGCAGAATGACCTGTATCATGAACTAATTAACTCTCTCGGACACTTTCACGATTATAACATTTTTATCATAATTTTTTTTACTAAACTTTTTTTAACTTTGGTAATAAAATCAAGGTACACAAAGAGAAAAACAACAATGTGGGAGTAAATTTTTTCAAAAAAAAAATATCAGGAAAAATTGTGTAGCTTGACTTATCATGAAAAATAGTCGATTTTTGTCACGAAGTTTGCATCGCCTGTAATGTACATTGATAAAATTACTTTCACGACTTCTGCAAAACGATGACGACTGCCAGATATTGAACAAAAGAGCTTCGCGGTAAGCGTAATTCTTGAAACACGAGTGCGAAAGAGGCGAGAGAAGAGGCGGTTTTTCTCTCCAACAAAGAGCAGTGCCCTTGCATTCAAGGTAAACCTGCCACAACGGCTCCCTTTGTTCCCACTGAGTGACCAGGACAGGGGGACGGGTGGATAAATGAAAGGACGCTTTCAGAGAAGCTTTAGAACTCCGGGCAAAGTCCGAAGCCTTCGAGCAATATATTACATCCACGACTCAAAAATTGTCACCCGAAAGTGTAAGAGCGGGGGGGGGGGGAAGAAATATTTTCGTATAATGATTTCAAAGGAGCGCGCAATCCACCTTCGCCGGCAGTTTTTTGAAAGGAACGCGCCAAACCGAGCGCTCCTCGTCGCCAATGTGGCCGACCCACTTCGATAATCAGCTGGCGACGGGTGACGTCAATACGCTGCAAATGACGTAGGAATGACGTCAATGCCCAGGAACGAACTGAATCCCGCCTATTTAATAACATTCATCGAAAATTCCCTCAGTGTGAGGCCCAGGATTTCGAAAGGGAATTCCACCCCCACCCCCTCCTTTCCTCTCATGGGCATACACTTATTTGCTTTTTTTAATAGGAAGAATTATGAAATGTCATCAGAAAAGTAGAAATATAAAAAAAAAAATGTATTGTTTTTTCAATGGCCATTTTCAGGTTATTATAGAAGCTTATTTAGATATGACCCATAGATTTTGCTACTTCATCCAAAAATAAAATTTTATTGTGTAATTGGTATTCGAGGCAATATTTAAAAAAAAAGAACGATGTAAAGAAAAATTTTGTTTCGTATAGGAGGAATTATAAAATGTTTAAATTTATCTCTCTCATGCAGCCTTACTCTTTTAAAACTTCAACTGAATTATTCATGAAGATATTTTTTCATTTCCAATGGCCAGAGATACATAAGACCACTACAGCACAAGGGACAAACAGACAAAACAAACAAAGTAGGAAATGTAGAAAAAGATATCAAAGCACACAGTCTTCTTTTTTTTTTTTTTTTTTTTTTTTGCAGAATTTTTTCGTCAAATGGAGCAATAACTGATCCGATCATAAACTTTTAATAATACTAAGTTTATAATTAATCCCACAGCATATTTATTGCTTTAATCGTTAATTTGCAGAAATTTTAAATTTCAGAAATAGTAATAATAATGTTTGTTAAAAGTATGGGATTCGCGTTGAAAATTTATTGAAGATTCAACATCTCCGAAATAAATTTTTAATTCCAAAAAAAACAATCAATAGTTATATAAATTCCTATTTATATTATTGTGAAATTTATCACAGGAAAAAAAATGTTTCTAAAAGATAGAGAACAGCGCATAAATGGAATATTAAGGAAGAAAAAGATCTTTTTCTGTCTTTTTGTATCATTCATAATGAACTACAAGAAAATTACACAAGAATAGTAATGAATTCCGAATGAAAATTGGTAAAAGTCATTCGCGTTACGCGTTTTTTTCACACTTCCGAAAGATCAATTCAAATTTCATAACATTTTGCCTGCAAAAACTACAAAGGTAAAAATAAATAAATAAAAATGTAGTTATTGTCAGAAATGACAATCTGATTAAAAGAAAAACAATAATTGTAATTGGTCGGATATGAAAAAATTATTTTAAAAAATGTTATAATTCTATGTTTACGTTATTTTATTTTTGTTAGAATACAGCGTATTTATTGAAAAAGCAATGCCGTTAGTCATTCAATACAATTATATCAATATTTTTAAGAAAATCTGAAAATATCATCTCAGAGAAATTACCTTTTCACGTGGATTCATTTAATGAAAGGAAAAATTCCCTTCCAGTCATCCGCCGTGTAGAGGATGCACGCTAAATCTGTCCTCCCGCTGGTGTGGTGTGAAGGTTAGGAGTGCCAGCTCAGGTGTCGTCCTCGTCATTTGACCGAGGCTCAAAATGACGAGGTCTGTCGCCAATAGCCCTCATGTTCATTTTTATATAGAGATATGTTAAAATAACTTTCACTTAACTTCCAATAACCTTGAACATTATTTCGGAAGAATGAAAAAATTAAAAGTAATTTCTTCATACTTCGCCAGTTTACAAAACAATAAACAGAAATACCTTAACGTTTCCATGACAACAATTACTAGAAGGTATTTTTTAGAAGATATTCGTCAGGGAATTTAAATAATAAGTTAAAATAAAACATTTTTGCATATATTTTTCATGGTTTTTTAAAAATAATCTATCTCTAAAATGAGTTGCGCGTTTCAGAGGTATAAATCCTTCAAAAATATAATGATATTCATTCTGTCTTTTCCGGAACCTGGATACGCAATCGAAAAGTCACGCGATCGAATGTCCTGAGTCATTGTTTTCCATTTTCCTCACAGGACAGTTCACTTCAATTTCGAAGGTCGAAACAAGAGTCGTATCTCGATATAATTTATTCGTGCAGTTTTGATAAAAAGCGATTTTTTTTTTGTTTTTTTTTTTTTGTAATGACGTATTGAAAACAAAGATAAATTCTTCTTTTTTCCCTAGGGAAGAATTCTTAAAAAAATGGTCCATTTATCTACTCTTTTTTTAGAGCTTTTTTATAACACTGGTGGTCAGGGGCCAGTCTAAACCCCCTCACCTCCCCATCATCCTCGATTTTTTTCTTCGACTGATTAAAATTCTATGTATATTAAAATAATTACAAACAAAAGTAATTTAATTAATTATTTGTTATAAATATATTTTATTAATCAATGCTAATTATTTCTTAAATGATTTATTTTTTGCTGGATTTTGTTCCTGAAAATCGATAAAATCGCGTATTGGAGAATGGTGGATCTCCCTCCCTTTTGAAAAATCCCTGTGTGCATTTTCCTGAATAAAAAGAAGGGTTTCTTTCTGCAAAGCATAGTAAAAACTATTTTACAAGGTTGAAAAGAAATTCCATTAATTGTTGATTGGCCACATTCATCCCCCTTCACTTTGCGAACGAATCGTCCCAATCGATGTTCGAATGTCAATCCGGTTGGTTTCCCGTGACGTTTCCACGAGTAACCAGAGGGCGAGAACAAATTATGCAAAAAATCCTGATCTCTTCCTCTCCAGAGGAATGTGGCTCGTGGGCGCGCCCACGTACCCTCCTTCTACCCTGTCACGTTGCCCCCTCCGTTCCTCGGTTAGCGTTCGATTTCCGAGAGCGAATCTCCTCCTTCCCACCACCGTGCCTGAAAAGGGAATCAATTTTCGCAGACAAGGCCTTGCTTTGTGAAGCATTGAATCCCCCAAATTCATAAATATTCCAAAATAAAAAAATAAAAACTTTTTTTTAAAAAACTTTTTTTTTAGCGCGAATTTGAAGTGGAACAGAAAAGAGTGTTCGGAGATCGATATAAGAGGAGGGAGGCACTGTTGAAATGCGTGTCCAGCCGTGGAAGCCTCTCCACTGCCCGCTGAAAAGTGTTTGCATTAGAACTTCTTCGTCCAACTTAGTTGTCAGTCTTAAAATGTTCCTTACATTCCGGAAGGAAGTCGAATTAATTAGGAAAACTGTGTTCAGAGGTGCCAGGCATCTTGTTCTAGTTTTGAAAAAATCACTTAACACCGAAGGAAGATAAAATGATGCAAATAATCTAAGTTGGAGCAATTTTTTACGAAAGAATCCGAAACAAGGCCTGCTGCGCATGCGCCCTTCCACTCGGGACTAATCGGTTTCTCCCAAACTTGCCGATCGATCCCGGAGGAGAGCTCGGACGAAAACTTCGGCTCTTTTGTTATCGGCGAACTTCTCTTAAGTTGTGGAGATGGTTCTAGCCGCAAAGTCCATTTCTTTCCAAGATGTCTTTGTGAATCGTTTCATCCCAATTCTTTCTGATTTCTCTGTCACTTTTATTCGATTGCAAGTAGGAATTAAATGTGTCAATTCGTTATCATTTTTAAATAGGAAGCATAGTGACATGGTCTTGCGATAATTTTAGATTTTTCCATTTTGGAATGACGTCATGGGATACATGTATAGATTTATTTGCTCACAAATATCGAGTAAAAATTGAAAATATTTTTTATACAGGTAATCTTTCGTTTAAAGTTTTCAATTCCATATGCAATTCAGTAGGAATGGAAATTCATATATATAATTCCTGATGGGGGAAAAAAGATAATAAGTAATATTGCAAGATTAGTAGTAAACATGGCTTGATCTTTTAGCGTCTTCATTAATACATCTTTCAAAACTAGGAAGAAAATTACCCCACAAACATATCGTGAAAAGTCTAATGGGGGAGAAGAAGAGTAACACCCCTTGGTAGGTGCATTACAAAATTATGGAGTGATTATTCAACAGTGAGTTATGAACAAGTGTTACAAAGAGAAAACAGTTATTAATATAATTATGGGACAAAAATCAAAACAAAATATTTTAAGTGGCTCATTATGTCTTTACTACATATTTTTTATTCTGTAATAATAATTAAAAATTAATTTATTCTCAATTATGTAGCATATTTGGACCTATTCGAATCAATTACTTCGTAACTATCATTCAAATGGCTTGGATAACAACATATGATGGACAACATGATAAAAACAGATTACATAAAAATTAAAAATAAAAATTTTCGTACAATAAACAATTTGTGAAAGCATTTAAATTTTTCTCTTTTAACACAAACACACACAGACATAACTGCAATATTACTTAAATTCAGATTTTTTACAATCCACTGCATGATGCAAAACACTTCTTTGAAAACTTACAATACCTTCGTAAGAAAGTAACGAATGAAGCAAAATGTAAAGGACATTCAAAAATTAGCCAATTCTAAGAGGTGGCATAAAAACACGGAAAAATGAGAAAACATTTTACTTCGAGAAAATAGTTTCTAGGGCGAGAAATTTTCAAACATTCATGGCGAGATTACTCTTAAGGAAAATGAAAAATTGCGTCTTTGAATATAATATTAGAGTTAGTACTAACTTTTTCTCGAAACCAAATTTAATCACGGAATAACTTTTGACATGTTTCTGAAATTGTTCCATCTTAATGCAATTTAAAACGAATTTAAGAATTCTACTTATAAATAAGTTAAGAATGCATGTTTAATTCCTTCGATGTCTTAATTATTAAAAAATGTTAAGGAATTGTGGTCAATGCAACAAGATTTAAGTAATTGTTTTGGTCACTTTCAACTTTGCTCACCATGGGACAGTTCCAAACAAAGGAATTTGTTACTCACTTGTTTCTGTGCAGCAAAACGATTTTGTCTTTGGACATTTTGAGTCTTTTGGCCACGGCCGACTTAAGGGTCGTCACAGAGGTGTCGGGGGGCATCCGGAGTTCGATTCGACCCCCCGTTGTCGGCTGCACGAACACCCTCCGCTCCTCAGCCATGCGGACGCAAGTTGTGGATTCCGATCCCACACACACATTTCATAGTAGAGTGGCGTGACGTCACAAAGGGAGGGTTGCCAATCGTGTCGCCAAAGCAGCGCGCGCCACACACAATTCGACCTTTTCGAAACACGAAACTTCTCGCGGTTGTGGTTTCGGGTTGCTCCACTGTTTCGAATTCTGGTCACTAGTAATGTGTCTCTGTGTGCGTGCGTTAATGAGAGCACAAAAAATCTGCGTAATGCAAAGTTTCTCTGAAGGCAGGAAATTGGTCCAAAAGATGCCTGGTTTTAACATTCCAATTCAGAAGGATTAATTTTCAAATTAACACATTTTATTGTTTTTGAACAGTTAGCCACCAATTAATTTAGTAATTATAAATTTAAATTCATGCTGAATTTTATTTCAATTTTTTTTCCCGAAGCATAAGCCGAAATTCATTCCTTTGCATTAAATATCCATTGATCGTATGACTATTAATTGTAGAATTCCGTAGAGAACTTTCGCAATCTTCGGATGTTCTTCCTATATAAATATCTCGTGCATGCATGCGAAGTTAATTGTATCGAAAAAATAATCTTCTCAGTGAAAAATATTAAACAATCCTCTCTTTTAGTATATGAAATATTATCATTAATATTTCAAAATAATAATTTACTAACAAAATGGAAGTTTTAATCACAGATCATTTTGAAAATATTTGTGGGTTCTTAATCATCGAAGGTTCAAAGCAGGGGTGGGCAGACTTTTATATGTGGTGCGGTCTACTTCTAACTTTTATAAGGTGTTGCGGTCCACCGAGTGGCGCAGGTCTAGTGAGCTAAGAGATGGTCTATGATATTTATATTATGACAATTATTAATTTAGATCATATACTTACCTAGATAATTGCAATAAAAAAATTGGCAGTTATAGAGACTGCCGATAGAAGCGAAAACTTAGAACTTTTAGTATTAAAATTTGAAATTGCATAATGTTTGAATTAAAATTATCAGCATCAATCTGGTTTTCACATCTATTGACACTCCGAGCAACAACTAAATGCATGTTTATATGGTTTTTTTATTATTAAAATATATTACGGGTTGTACAAGATCATGACAAAATATAAATGCAATTCAATTGAAACAACAATTAATATACAATCATATTATTTATGGGTAGTATTTGTATTTACTTAAATTTCAATGTACTTGATTTTTAACACTATTTTAATTGTTTGCATCATTGTCATCGTTAATTTCAACAATATACTTAGACTTTTTGTACTTTCAATTATTTCATTTTGTTCTAAAAAAGATACAATAGGCTTACGGTAACTAAAGTAAGAAAGGAAAATGTTTGATGCAAATTTATCTAAGTATTGCGTAAAAACCGCATCGATCGTCGTTTTATATTTAGTAGTTCTGAGTTTTCGATCATTGGACATATTTAAATTAAGTGTTTCATGTAGAAATTCAATTAGTGGTAGATTTTTATCATCTGTCAAGTTAATATTGAAGTCTCCACTTAAAATCATCGGTACATTATCATGTTTTTCGCCAAATCTTTTTTCGGGTATTTCAGAACCTTCTTTTGTATAAATCATCAAATTTTCGAATAAAAATTATTGTATTTGTCTCATAGATTTTCCAGTCGAAATATAAACGGCAAACGGAAATATAATATGTCTTTCCCATTCTCGGAATCGCAACGAGCAAAGCACAGAATATACACATTGAACTTTTCACTAAATCCATTCAATTTCACTTATAAGATATATACAGCACTATACGTCAGCTGTATAGCTACAGATATACTGCTATAAGCATGTCGGTGACGCGAACGCACGAGATTTCACCCATCCAAAAAGTATCTAAGGCGAACAGCACACTGGGCGTGCGCCTGTCAGAGCATGTCGGTGACGCGAACCCATAAGATTTTCCCCTACCGAAAAGTGCCCAACGCCGTTAAAGAAGTTTTCACTTCAAAAATTTTGTAAAAGAGAATAAATTTTAAAATATAGAATCAGATTATAAAAATATATGAACATAAAAACATAAACAGGAACAGTACGAGTTTCACAGCTAAATAGGAAAAAAAATACATACTTAGGATGCTCAAATCTTGCTATATCTACGTTGCCCGTGGAAATCGCGGAATGTACAGCGAGAGGGTTAACAAATTACCCTAACTAATGTGCGAATTATCTAGCTCATCTGCAGAATAATTGATTTCTGCACTTTAGCGGTATCACATTGAATAGCAAATCTCGCCAGTTTCGCCTTGCGGTCATCTGGTTGCACCGACTCTTTTTAATGTGCAGAAAGGCGTTTGTTTTTTCATGTTTTTCTCCGAACTCCTGTAAACCTGGCATCTTAGGGGTCGCAGACTCATGTGGTAGGCGTTAATTTTACTCCCATTCTCTCCTGTATGCCTGATTTTGAAAATAGCAGTCCTGTTTGTATTTCGAGAATTTGATCTTGTAGCTCTCTCTCTCTCTTGTTCAGTAAGCTTGGCCTACCTTTGGTGAAAAGGCATTTATTTACATTCCTTTTATAAGTCGGGTCCGGAGATCTGTACCAGGAGCTGAAAAGGAATTCTCCTGAGTGAGTAAATATTAACGTCGCACTCTTTAGCTACACGGGGGCTTTTGGCGACGGACTTCGTTATTTGGAACCATGGTCAAGTGACGAGGATGACACCGAGCTGGCACCTCCCTCTCCTAACTACCACACCACACCAACGGAAGGACGTTTGAGCTCTCGACAGATTTAACGTACATTGCTCCCCTATACGGCGGGTCTTTAGTGGTACTAGGCTCGAAATGACAGGCCTGCCATGATCCAATACCTTAACCACTTGGCTACCGCAGTCGAGGAATTCTCCTACCAATGGCATAAAATTTACCATTACGTCCATGTGGGACAACAGACACATTAGCAGATAGGAGTGTTTATTAACCTCTCACTGTAAGGCAACATGGGGGTTACTGGCCTCGCAATTTTGAGTCACGGTCAAATGACGAGGACGACACATGAACTGGTACCACCTTCCCAAACCATGTTAAAGGGATGACTTTGATCCACGACAAAGTTAACGTGCTTCAGCCCCTCTACACGAAGGGGGGGGGGCTCGATCTCATGAATAGATGAGTGAAAAGAAGTAGCATTCACATTATGATTCCCTTCGTCCGTTTTGTTGACTCGCCATCGCATTGGTCATACTCGTTTTACGCATAGGCATTTGTTGCTGAGGAAAGATGCGCCTGAAGGTCCTTCATTCAAGGTCTGTTCGTCACTGTTTGTCCCGTTTTTAATCATCACCTTTTTTAATTCCTCTGTTTTAACTTTATCAGACTGGGTGGGGGAAATTCCCAACCAAAATCTCTTTGCTTTTATCTATAAAATTGGATTTTTATATTTATTTGACTTTAATCTGAACTTTTTTATATGCAGGCATACATATAAAATACATACGTATGTATTTTTATATTTATATGTACTTTTATGTTTTTTTTTATACTTTAACAAATGTTTGGTACAGTTTAGCCAGAATTGGCCTTTGAGCTGTAAAACCAAACATTTACTCGGCAATTTTCTACACTTACCCCCAGATAACAGGGAACTGCAACATTTCCCAAAAACTAAAAAGAACCACAGTTGAAAAGTGTCAGCGTAAGAACACTATATGAACTAATTGACCGATGATGTAGAGCAAACTGTGTTGCACGAGTCACAATAAAAAATAGAAGAGATAAATTTTTTGTAGGTATATCTAATATATAAAATTCTACTGTCACAGTGTTTGTAACCAAACTCCTCCGAAACGGCTAGACCGATTCTTATGAAATTTTGTACGTATATTCAGTAGGTCTGAGAATAGGACGTAAACTATTTTTCATTCCAATATTGCAATTAGTTTAAAAGATATTAATTAAAAACCTTAAAATGCGCAATTGTCTTATTCTGTGTGTTGTTTATTTCGCCGTTTATTTCACTTGGCGTTGAAAATCGGTTTCGGGCCAGATGTGACTTTTCTCTGTTCCACCGTCCAAAACACCCTGCCCATGGGTTACACTAGCAAAAGGGGTGTCTATAACAAGTCAAAAATCACCAAATCTGGCGAGTGAAAAGTTTATTTATTATTATTTTTTGCACATATCTTTTCTTCAAAAATTCATATATTGCATCCGTTTATAAAACAAAAATATATTTGCGAAAAATTTAATCGCTTTTACTTTGTTATCATTATTTCAAATAAATGACACGAGATCAGTTATTGCCATTTTGCTCAATGTAGTTCTCACGTTCAGTTAATTAAGTGATCTCATTTAAATCAATAGTTTTCAAAACGTGTCTCGAGCTCTCGCTAACAACAATTGTTGTGTTACCTGTATAAACCATTTCTGAATATTTTCAGACATTTAAGAGTTCTTATTTATTTTTCATTAGTTTATTTATTATTAAAAGACAGTGAACAAAACTGTAATACTCAGTGCTCGCTAAATTTTCAGGAATCAATTTCAATTAAAAAATAAATATTTTATAATTGTGAAAAGTATAGGTAAAATAATAAAAGAACAGATGCATTATCAGTGTACTGTTTTCTAGCATTATGTACTTCAATTTGATCTATTTGTGTGTTTTGTACATTGAACAATGCCAGCCAGACGCAAAGGGTCTGATTTGGGCCGTCGAACGACTAAATCGACAGCCATGCGAATTAGAAGAGCTCAAAGAACAGGTGAACAAATGCAACAGGATAATGAATATGTGCGAGTGAACACGGCGCAGTTGCGTGAATCGCAATCACAAGGGGCACGAGTTGAACAGAATCAACAAAGACGATTAGAACAAAGACAAGCATGTCGATTCTTATTTGACACACGCAGAGCAAATGACCAACAACGCCAACAAGTACATCCGATTAATTCCGTCGTCTAGCATTCGAGTATGGGCCCGATGTTAAATATTACGTTCATTCGAATGTGGAAATTGGTGCTAGGGATAAGGAATGTGTCCGTATTGTAATGCGCGTAAATTAAAAAATGAGCCAGCCGGGATGTGTTGCGCGTCAGGAAAAGTGCAACTACAAGAACTTAAAACACCATGTGGCGGAATCTAAATAAGCCAGTAACAGCCTCCGGACAGGAGTGATCACTTTTGTCTAGTGGTAAGTTTCGCTCTTACGAATCGGAAGGTACCGAGTTCAAACCATCCGATATTGGTGACCTCGGCAGAAAAGAAAAACGCACAATCTTCTGATGTGTCATGGCGCCATCTACCTGCAAGAAGAGCAAGCAAAGTCGCCAAAACTCACTTGGCGCAGCAAAAGTCGCCGGACCCACTCGGCGCAGCAAAGTCGTCGGACCCACTCGGCGCAGCAAAGTCGTCAGACTCACTTGACGTAATAGTAGCAACTCCCACGCTCGCCATAACAACAAATATCTCGTTCTTTCGCCTATCCACCGACTCACTGGTGGCGGAATCTAAGTAAGCCAGTAACAGCCTCTGGACAGGAGTGATCACTTTTGTCTAGTGGTAAGTTACGCTCTTACGAATTGGAAGGTACCGAGTTCAAACCTCCGATACACCACCTAAACCATTGTCACGTCAATCCACGTTCAACATGCGCTAATGAGATCAACGCTTGCTTAAAATCATCGCCAATGTGGCGTAATGTTGAAAAAGTACAGCTGTAAGTAAATATACGCGTTCAAATACTTCAAGATCCATCCACACTGAAACATTCTCAAAACAACTGTTAGATATCGGCGATGGAAAAGTAGCTGTACATGAAAACACTGGATGCATAAAATTGCCGACCGATTTCTGCTCAATCATTAGCTCACAAAATGCTCTCATTGACCAGATATTTCCCGATATATACATACAATACTTGAATCATGAGTAGCTGGCAGAAAGAGCAATTTTGGCAGCATAAAATGTGGACGTCAACGATTTGAATTTCAAGATTTAACAGTTGATTCCAGGGGACTTGATGTCATATAAATCCAGGGCCGGACCGTGACATTTGGGGGCCCTGGGCTAACGATATATGGGGCCCCTTACATAATTAAAAATTTTGCCTATATTATTGTGTGGAAAAATTTTAAATATACCAAACTTTTAACGTTTTTTCCCCTCAAAACCATTTAAATACGTTATAAGCAATAGCATAATTTACAAAAAAAACTTTTCTACACTTTCTGCTGAATATTCTTTTATTTGCTCATCACATTTTAAATCTTTGGTGAGATCAATATTAAAGAATTAAGTAATTAATAATCGAGAATAGTATTTGTCATTGTTGTCCTATATTTGTTTTCTAAGTAGGGCATTTTAGGGAACGCACGCTCCGCTTCACAGCTTGTAATAAGGAACGTTAGAAAAATCTTTAAAATGGTATACAAATTTCGAAAAACCTGAACTAGTTTCTTTTCAAAAATTAAATTGAATATATCACTACAAGTATAGGATTCTAGCTCAGTTTTAGATAAGTTTTTAATTGAACACCTTCATTTACTAAATGTTGGTCTACATCATCTGAATAGTAACCAGTAACGAACACTCTCAAGGTCAACGTTCTCCTTACTTTGATCTTGCAAATCCATCAAAAATTTTAATTTCTTACTATATTCTGCATTATTTTCGACTTCTTCTATTTAAGTCAAAGATTACCTTATCTAACGCTACAATAATCGTGTCTCTTTTAAATTTTTCTGTCCATACAGTCAATTTCTATGAATTTATCTGCAAATTTTGAAATAACCCGTCTCTAGTTTACATCACTATATTCTGTTTTTACATTAGGACTTGATTTTTTGGCTGCGTCTTGATACTCCTTTGATTTTTGATCTAATTCACATGTCGTACATTGCTCATAAACGTTTTTAATGACATAACGAACTTATTCCCTTCACAGATGTCCAAACCCCAAGAATCTGTTATTTTTTGTTAACTGAAATCTTTCTAAAATTTCTTCTCAAAATATAATTAAAATGTCAGTTTCGAGTTAAATAAATTTGCTGCCTCTTTTTGAAAATAAATTTTCTCCTTTTCATTGTCACTAAATGTCTTAAGAATATTCAAGATATTACAATATTTATCTCTTGAGGCTTCAAAAGGATCGCAATGACAAGACCATCTAGTCTGACTTAATCTTTTAAAGGTAAATTTTAATTTAAAATCATGATTTAGAAGTTTCTACCTATAGGTCGAAGTAGAAAAGCAAACATATATTTGTTGCACTAAACCAAAGAAGTTCACGATTTCAGTTGCAACCTTAACTAATTCTGCACAACTAAATTAAGAGAATGTGCGGCACACGGCACATAATTAGCGAATTTCTTTATTTTTTTCTTTTAGAAGAGCTTGCACACCATTATATGGACCGAACATATTGGCAGTGTTGTCATATGACTGTCCCCTACAATTATCCAATAGCAGTCCATTTGTTTCTAGAAATTCTTGTAGATAACTAACTATAAACTTGTGTAACTAATAATCTTAATTAATGGGACATATCTTTCATACACTTTTCCCCGAAGACATTATCGTAGTATAATAGCAAGTTAGTAATTGCGGGACAAATTTGCTGTTGAATCCATTACTGTTGTATAGTACTTTGCGTCATTGTTAGTTATTTGAGTTGTATAATTGTTTACATTTGCTTGCCCATGATCTCAATTATTTGTGCATATATTGTTTTTGATAAGTACGATATTAACGATTTTAGGCGTAATTCTCGCAGTTCAATATATTCACGAATGAATGAGTCGAACTCTGCTAGCAGTTTCAGGGTACCCATAAAATTACCATTATGAGGAAAACCAAAATCTTCCACGTACCTCTAAATCAGCAATACTCAACCTGTGGCCCATGGGCCACATGTAGCCCACCGGACCAGTCTAGGACCGTTGCAATAACAAATTCAATTATTTAGGAATAATGTATTAAAAATTTAGCGAG